>VYZX01033436.1:6824-18082 GCA_013401335.1 Brachypteracias leptosomus
AGTTTTCCTTCATTCTACCAATTAAAATTTCTTTGATATTTGCTGGCACCGTCTGCAGAGTTTCAGCATTGCTAAATTTCTAGTAGTGAAAACAACTCCTCAAACCATCTCCTGTGTTAAGTTCTTGTTCCAGCTCCTCATATGGATTTAACCTTCTTCACTGTTCATAAAGATATAAGCTTTAAGCTGATGCTTTATTTCCAGAAGCTGAAGGCACAAATATAAATTATAAGATTAATATTAGCATGTAATGCCTATAACATCCATATTGCTTATGAAGGAATGTATTTTTCTTTCTGGCAACTGAAAAATAAATGTGTTTTTCTGAGCTTTGGATCCCATCTCCATTTCATCACATTTCAATTTTTCCATGGCTGGACATCTTGGCAAAATGGATGGTTTCTCTTGTGAGGATGAGGGAGAATTTGGATTAGAGAAGAAAAGATGGTACAAGAAAAAGAAAGGAAGGTATATGTTTTAGGGAAATGAACAGAAAAGGTGTGAAGTTCCAAGGATGATAGCTTGATGTAAGGAACCAGATAGTACTGGAGGGGGCAGAGGGAAGAGAACACAACAAAATCAAACTCTGAAGACAATGAAGAGGAAAATACTCTTGTAAATAAAAATCATGTACTTTAGGTGTAAAGCACCACATTCTGCATGACATAGTCATCACTGGAGTTTCTTCCTGCTGTGGTGCACCCTTTCTGTGAGGGTATAACTCTTTCAGGGATAATGGGATGATTGCATTTTCTATTACATGTCTTTTAGTTGCTCCCAAGCTGGAGGAGAAGAAGTTTCTAAATCATACACTTAATGTCTTAAGAGTTCAAATACAGTAGTGCCTGTCTTAGATATTCTCTGTCAGTTATTTCCACTGGTAATACTTTAAAACCCTGTAATGGATCAGACTTCCTCTTATCTGAAGCTACTCTTCTAGATGAAAATACCATAGCATCTTTCTAAAAATAAAAATGTGAATGAATAATTCTCATGGGCTGGCTGAGGCTTTTATACTCCCTGTGTTCCTGATCATATCTTTTCTCCCTTCAGTATCATCTATCATCTTCCTTATTTCCTTAAGTTTCACAAAGTTGTCAGCTGTTTCCATTACATGAGAGTTAATCCTTACTGCATATGTGTATATTTATGTATGTCTTTCCCATCTGGGGGTCATAAGATACGGGAAGACAAAGACTGAAACCCAGGAATTCCTGCGCCTCAATGACAATAAGCTATGTTCCACACACAAACAATTTAATAATCTTCATAGGAAAATTTAGGTGGTTGCTGTCTTGTATATGTGGTGAAAATGAAGCATTTTAAAGGGAATAGTTTTTATAGCGAAACTGCCAGATATTAATACAAAGAGATCAGCTTTTAATATATATAGTCATAGCTTCTTCTTATCTTAACCAATTATTAAAAACAAAAAGTGGGGAGGAATGGAGGAACTCTTCCCAAAACCAAGGCATCAGTTATGAGGGGTAAACCTGAGTCTAATGGAAGAATCTATTGACCTAGGCAGTTTTGCCCTGAAGACTCACCAGGGAATTTTGCAGGAAACTGACTGTATATTCTTAAAATATATTTTGTATACTTGTCTGGAATATGATCTTATGTATTGTTTGTGCATCTATCTAATGCTTAAGAAGAAATTGAAAATCAGGGGATTTAAGAAAGGCACGTTGCATGAGTTATTGAGATTTGTGCTTGTAGCTTCATTTGGGAAATATGCATTAGTTTTCTTCTAGTATGATTCTTGATGATGATATTTCTTATTTATGTAATCTCTTGATTACACAGCAATGTTGACAGCCATTAACCTTTGGTTTCATTAAAACTTGTATTATAAATTTATGGTAGGATTCCACGAGGGAAGTAAAAATTATAAGAAACTCTTCATGGATTCCTTGCAGAATACTTACTGTCTTTTTCCTATTGCACATTTGTATCTACTGAAGTATCGCATCGTGTTTCAGTTGAAGGTAATTAGCATGTATTTGACAAATGGGAGAAATGTGTAGGTTTCACTAATCTTCAAAAGCAAAGTAGCAAAAAGAATACTGGTCACTAGAGAGGAAGCAGGAAGCACACATGAATTCAAAGTATACTTTCTTTTTTCCTCTTAAGATATCTCGGGTTTTTCCAACCACTTTCAAGGAAGAAATATAATGTTTTTAAATGAAAATAGGAAAATAGCTTTGTAGATGAAAAGCTAAAACTCATGCAGAGCTAGATGTTACTCGTATTTGTACATTTCTTTTCTCCTTCATGTAAAGCATGTTCTTAATCCTGTGAAAAGCAGGAAACTGTTTAGGTGTAGATTTTTATTACCCAGAAAGTACAGTACCAGTGGAGTAATGGAAATTGTGTGTGCATGACTAGACCTCTAACATGTCACTATCCATGCTGTGATGGGAAAGGTGTAAGCATAGAGTAAACTAGTTTTCAGAGGGATACAAATGTAAGAATGACATAGTGATTTTTTCCTCAAGTCCCCTTCTGTTTTAAAAAAAAAATCTTGTTATCCTTGCTGTTATTTAACATGCATAATAGTAATTCCAGAATAAAGGCATTGAAAATGTGCAGTATTTAAAGTACTAGCCTATCTTTGCAGGTACTTGATAAACAGATGAAAAGCAGATGCTTTCACCATACAGAATTTGCAGTAACAAAGTCGATTTTACAAAAGACTAAGGATTCTGACAAATAGGTTGTTATAGGTAGAAATTTAGGGCAAGTAACATCTTCATCCTGTTCTTCTGGCATCAGTTACTGCTCCCTAATGAAAGTGGTTGCATGCAATACAGATTACTCCAGAGCTGATCTTTGACACCTGACCCTCAAATTTTTGTTTTTGAAACTTCAACAAACATGTGTTTCAATGGGAGTTCTGTATCAGAAAAACATGGAAAATTTTTCATTATTCTTTTTCCCTGAAATGCCAGTTTTCCAGTTACTGCACTAGGCTTACAATTCACATCAAAATGAAGAAACTTCTTGTTTGTTTTTTTTTTCTTGCTGTATTCTTGCATGAAATTCTGCAGGTCTTTCTTCTATTTGTCAGACATGTAGCATGTTTTGGTTTTTTTTCTCCTTGATAAAATAGTTTTCCTGTGTTAAAATTATTAACGTGCAAAGAAAGGAGAATGAGATTTCACTGCAAGGTGATGTTGAGATACTCAAACTGGTTCCATCCCCAATTACAGCAAAATCAAAGATCTCAAAATTACCAAAAGATTACTAAGAATAAACAGGTCTAACTAGGTCTGTTGTATGTTCAGAGATGCACAGATCAGTAGAGAAACAAAGATATGCTTATGCAACTGTTGAAGTGGAAGGTCCTTGTTCTAAGAATCCAGGCACATGTACATCATTGATACATGTAATGTGAGCAGTAGATGTAAAGTCTGCTTCAGAAGAAATCACAGAATGACATTATCCTCTTCATAGCTGCTGCTTATAGATTCTGAAATACCTTGAGCTGCTAACTGAGGAGTTATTGCAAAGGCCTAATACAATATCTGTTGATTAAAGTGGAATATGCATTTTGGAAAGCCTCAGATCATTAACTGGATAAGGAAAAAGTCACAGGAGAGAACAGTATGAGTGTAAACTTTCACACATTTAGACTATTAACTAGAGCTAAAATTAACCAAGGTGCTGGTTCATATTTAGATCATGAGGCTGAAGTGGTGGTGTATTTCTCCATGTTTCCCGCAAGGAGAAAGTGCACAGCTTGTGCATATTTGCTGAAAGTGTCAAGCTGCTAAGTTTCTGTTGCAGCTTTTTTTTTTTTCCTCCTCTAAAATGGAGATGCTCATCCTCCTAGAGGCTTTGGAAAGTGAACAGTACAATCTAAAAGGTCTCTGACCCAACCAAGCTAACGTTGGCACAGAATTAATGCAAGAAGCAACTAGCTCCATGGTGGACTGCCCTAGAGCTTGGCTTAACCTGAAGGCAACTCTCTAAGATGTAGCTGGGGCCTTCCCACAGGCCTAAAATGCCACGAGATGTAGTTACACATTACATACATACATAGCACTTCTCGTAAGAGAGCTGGCTCAGCTTTCTAGTGCGCAGAGTCAATGCATGCACTCTGAGGGCAGCTTGTGGCCTGCTCACAACTGCAGCAGCAGAAAATGCATGCAGATATGCTGCTGACTGTTGTTGTGTGATCAATGATAGTTATTCAGTCTGGAGAAGAGCAGGCTCCAAGGGACCCTATTGTGGCCTTCCAGTATCTTAAGGGGACTACAAGGAAGCTGAGAAGGGACTTTTTAGGATGTCAGGTAGTGGTAGGACTAGGGGGAATGGATCAAAACTAGAGGTGGGTAGATTCAGATTAGACGTTAGGAAGAAGTTCTTCCCCAGGAGGGTGGGGAGAAACTGGCACAGGTTGCCCAGAAAGGTGGTGGAAGCCCCATCCCTGGAAATTTTTAAGGCCAGGCTGGATGGGGCTCTGAGCAAACTGATCTAGCGGGAGGTGTCCCTGCCCATGGCAGAGGGGTTGGAACTAGATGATCTTTAAGGTCCCTTCCAACCCTGACAATTCTATGATTCTATGATCTCGACCTTAGAAACTTCAGTATCGTTACTAATACATGGTTTTTTAATAAATCTTACATGGCAGGTGCCATAGCCGAAGTTCAAGGGGCCTGACTGGTTTTTGCTGGTTTCTCCAGGGATGGCTTTTTCTGGAGAGAATATCTGCACTACTTGTACAGTGTTCCTAAACAACTTGAATAAATTGCTCAGTAATTTCTCAGTACTATTCATATCCACAAAACATAAGGTTTTTCCAAACCTATCAACTATAAACAGCAGTTCAATTTTTTAAATCTTCTTTCCTTCTAAGAATTTTTTTCAAAATCTGTCTCCATGTGGATATGCTTTCTGCCAAGTTTCTCTAGCAATTAGTGATACAAGTGAGGTATTCTTCACTTTATCACCTAAATCTAATAAATTTTACATTACAAATGTAAGTTGTTACAGTTCTATAAGCATTCTTTTTTCATTGTTCCATATATAGCTGAACAGTGGTCCCTTGAACTTGTGTGAGATACTTTATGATGATTCTGTGGTATCTTCACATTTCCCTCCACAGTATGGAGGATTCAAATCACTGCAAATTGCTCAAAGGCATGTAAACTTCACAAGACTGCTTTCCTCACAGAGTGGTGGCTTATAGTACCTGTGTTTGAGTTAGACCGTGTCAGATGGGAAGTTTGAAAATGCTTTGAAATACAATCTGGTTAGAGTGACCATCTACCTTCAGTTTCTTTTACTGTTGGCTGTGAAAATGTCTAGAAGTTGTTTAGATGTGATAATATAATACTAGCCAGTTCAGGTATGTCTCTGTATGCAGATAATGTAACTTGAATTGTGCATGACATCGAGGTTATACCTATTAAAGGACATAATCATTATGCAGTTGAGGTCAGGAAGAGAAGTATCTTTAGGAAAGTGAAAAATAGCATAAACTTCTATACTGTTTGCAGTAACAGATTTGAAAGCTAGTATGTCTTAGAATTCATTAAAAACTAATTAAGCCATCAATACCACTTTTTCTTAATGCATTTTTCTGCATCACTACTGTGTGGATTAACTGCCTAAGTTTACATGATGCTTAAGTTCTAACAGTTGTAATACCTCAGGAAAAGGTAGACAGCCAATTAAAAGTCTGAATGTTACTAGGATTAGGAAAGTGCTGTTAAAATATATCTTTATTTTCTCAATTTAATTTAGCACTGAATAGGCTTCACTTGCACTTTCCATTGAAAGTGTGATAGTATCTGCAAAATAAACTGATAATCTAAGATGCTGCTTTTTCTAGTTTATACAGGAGCAAAAGTCCAGAACCATAATGTAGGTCATGAAGCATGAGTATCTACCTTGTTCTCCTTGTCTCCTTAAATGTGGTAATAAATGCTAAAGTATATACAGGAATTGTTCTTATTCTTACATATCTCTTTTCTAACTCTAACCATCTGTCATGATTTAGTAAATCTATGTATAACTTAGTTCTAAGTGAAGCAATGGAATTGATTTCTCACTTCAACGTATTTGAAGTAGAAGTCTTTCTGCAGTCATTGCCTTTAATCACTGCAGAACCATTAGCTAATAGCTTCCGTCCCAGGACAATGGAGTGACTGCAGCCAGGGGGAAAATAATTTTCTATAATATGTCTACAAGAAGCACCAGCCTACAACAGCTGGATTTTGTAGAGTCAGACCATAAAAATCAAGTATTTGTTACTATCATTTTAGAAAGAGTGAGGGCTGAAGAATGATGAGAAGTATTCACAAAATCAGACAGAACAGAAGAGAGACATGATTTATATCAGGGAATTCTTGTTTAACTGTGAGACCAGCTGAAGAAGAAAGTGCAGAGCATTGGAAAACAACAACTTGGAGAAGAGTTCATGTGCTGCAGGGAGGATCCTGACGCCCTTTGAGTATCTCAACCTTAAATGTAGGGAGTGGTCTAGACTAGTGAAAGAAATAAATTAGGTGAACATGTTTGTCTTTTATCTAGCTCTGTTTTTCTTGTGCTTCTGCAGTAAAGATGAGTTTGTCTCAAAATCGAGTATTTTGTTTGCTTTAATTTAGCATATCACCCTTTAACTGTAAAATCAGCATTGCTGAGATCAGAGTTGGAGGAAAGAGCATAAGATACCTGGGATTCAGAAAAGCCCTGGCCAGGTCCTAGGAACCTACAGCATGAGGTGAAAGAGGAGAGCCTATGCTGAGGAGATCCAAGCCTACACTCAACCCAGGGAAATGGGAGATTGCTGTTGACCCAACCTGATGACCTCCCAGACAGGGAGAACTCTTGCTTTGTAGTGCTACTCCTTGAGATTGTTGGCTGTGTGAATGTTGAAGACAGTGACAGGAGTGAAGAGTTTTCAGAACAACGCACAAAGGGCTGTTATGTGATACTGGCTTTATAACCCTGCTGGAAGAGGGTGTATTACCTGTTCTGCTATGTTGTAGAATCAGCAACTCCAGCTTGGCTCCTGTGATTGCCAGGATGAGGAGGGGGATTTGAAAAACCTGAGTTTTTAGTGTTCATTCACAAGAGGAAGAGTAGCAAAAACTTTTCCCTCCTCACTCCGTCTTTGACTTCAGAGGACTTGTGCCACACCCAGGGAGCAATTCCTTTCTCTGATGGGATCTGAATTCAGATAAGAAATTCTAAGCATCAGACTGGTTTCTCCACAGGAGCACTTAACAATACCAGGCTCCAGTATCCTGCTCCCATTCACATGAGGGAGAGTTCCCCCAGCACTGGGTGAATATTTAAGCACTTTTTATTATCAACACTCTCCCCTTTGAGTAGTCCATTGGTCTTAAATGTTCTGCATCTGTGGCTTTGGAGGAATGGAGAGGAGTAAGGAAGACAAAGTAGAAATTCAGGGTAAGGAAAACTAGTAACAATCTGCTTCGGTTATGTATTGGTAAGAAAGCTGTGTGAAGACTGAAGAATAGCCTAGGGCTGGCCCTCAGGATAATTTAAGCAGCAGACTCAATGCTTCAGTGCAATTTATAAGCTGTTAAACAATTTATTTTTCCTTAGTAAGATGCATGGATACCTAAAATATCTCTTGAGAATAAGGAAATCAAGAAGTACATTAACAACTCTTAGCAAAGGTTTTTAATCCTTCATTCTATGCTAACATTGAGACCTGGGACGTTAGCAGGAATGCAGTAAGGCAACGTTGTTCTGATTAGGAAAACTAGCTGACATATTACAACCCTCTAGTTTCCCTAGTGAATTCTAAAAGTACTTTAAATTTCACATAATAACCAATGTATATTCATCTTGACCCCTGCAAGTCTGTAATAGCTGCTAAACAGCAGTGTGTATCAACTATTAAAATGCCTGCTTGAAATGTGTGCTAAAAATGTTGGTGGAAGAGATAGAGTGCAGCAGGAGGGGAAAAAACCCTGGGCATTAAAATGGGTACATCTTCCCATTTGTGAGTGGTTTATTAATCATTTGAACTCCTAATAGATCCTTGTGCTAGGAAAAATGAAGTCAGACTTTGTAGAAAACTTATTTCAGAAGTCTGTTGTATCAAGCTGATTGTGGAGAATTGTCCTTGCATTGATATCAGCCAAGCATGTGAAAAGCAGAATATGGATCTCTGAATTTTCCACCCCCCAGTAGATGTCACAGCAGCAAAAGTGTCCTTTGCCATGTGGCTTAAGCATATTGCCATAGTGTTGAACAGAAGGAGTCCTTCTTCACTGAAGGGATCGTCTCCTGTTCAGAGCCTCGTTTTGCCATTTCTCAAACTACTGACATGGCTTGAGAGTGCCTTTAGCTATCCCAGGAAATATTTACTGGAAAACTAAATTGAATATGTGACAGTATTAGTCTGGCCAGTTACAGTGAAATAATCCATCAGACATACCAGATCATTTTAAATGCTTATATAAAATATATTCCTACTAGGCAGAGGACCTGTAGAGCGTGCAGACACAATCAACAGAAATATAACAGACACATCTCAGCTGACATCGCTGTTCGCTTCAGACCACTGTGTCTGGAATGGTAATACCTGAAAATCTACTTTTTAGTGTTCCAGGTGTTAACAAGAATGGGTGAACTACACCTGAGCTGGGGGACCAAAGCTGTCTCCAAAATCTTGGTATGTGGCCAGGTTTCTCTCTGCCATGGCTGCACACAAGTACTACCCCCATGAGGGTAACCTGTCTGTGCAGGCTAGAAAAGAGCAAGAGTGTATCTGAGTGAGTCCTTGCTCCAGAGAGCTCAGCTGTGGAGCACACTTAGTCAGTTTGGAGAAGGCCTTCAAAGTGATTTTATTCCCAAAGTCAGGCAGAGGGAAGTGTCTGGTCTTTCTTCCAGTCAGGCCCTTGCCTTTCACCTTAGACCTTGCTCCTGTCCCTGCACCAGAGTAGCTATCTCATTCTCAGACAGCAAGTACAGAGAACAACTCATTGCAGTCTTATTTTTTGTTAAATGTTTGAAGTTCTGTGACTCTCTCAGTTTGGGGCCCAGAGAGACACGTTTTCACGCATTCCTCTTGCGTGCATCCATATATCCAGGTAACTTGATAATTGTGCTTTATGGGAGTCTATGGCTGGTAGCACTACATCAATAAGACCAGGCTGAGTAGCAAGCTGTTACTCTGGATTGATAATAGATATGAAGCATCTTCTCCTTCAGATGTCCTCATCATTAGAGGTATGGGGAAGGCTGCAGCTGAACAATACAGTAAATCTGGTTTTTGGACAGCACCATCCAAACAATTTCCAACTGCACAATAAAAAGTATAGATCAAGTATAGACTGCCTTTGCTAGTTCAGATTTGTTCCAGAAATATTTACAGAAAAACTTGTCGAGCAGACTGTAGATGGGATCAGTTGCTGTTAGGCAACAGAGCTGCGATCTGCTGCGCTGAGTAGTTTGTCATATCTCAGTTAGTGTGAAAATAACAGGTATGGTGAATTCCCTGTGGTGTGATTTGATTTGGCAGATGCCAGTTTGATCCAGATGGAATTTGTGATGTTCAGTGGCCCAGTATTATAGCGCTTCATATTTCATGAATGTAGACCCACTTTTTCAGGAGTTTGTTAGTATTGCACAGATAAAGGTGGATAGCATTCTGTTTTGAACGTGTTGCATGTATTTGTATGCTGTATATATCATTTATGCAAACCTTATAAAACTGATGTATAAATCACATAGTTCTGTCAGATACTCTTACAACTTTAATTCACATTTTTCTTATTTGTAAATCAAGCCTTGACACCACTTTCCTCTGATTCTCATGGAAACCTAGCACTTTCTAGCCCAAAATTCTAACATATTTTTCAAAATTTCTTCTGCCAAGTGGTGACTTCCTGCCTTGATGTAATTTCTTCTTGTAATTTACTGTATTTTCTAAAATATTTTGAAGCATACTGGAATGTCTGAAGCAAAGTGTTGACTTAAAATACAACCTTTTAATACTGATAAGTTATTTCGTAGGCTCTTTGTAGTTTTGTTTTCACTGCTGTTGTGTCACCAAAACAAAGTCTTCTCAAACTTGTATTGCATAGAAAACAGATTTATTGTATAAAATTTCTACCAATGAAAGAAAAGTCTAAGCTGTCAGGGCTGGGGATTTGGGGGAGGAGGAGGTGGGGCGATGTGAGTGCCAAGATAGCCTGTCTTGCTGTTGGGAGTGCTGAAGTTTTCTGGTAAAGAAACAGAAGCAGTAGCATGTGATATTCCAGGAAAACATTGTGTGATAGAGAGGAGTAAATCTCGTAGCTGATAGCTAGGCAGGGAGATCTCACTCCCGTGTTCCTAGCAGTACCACAGTATCATCTGCACCCTCACAACAGCTCTAATGCCCCAACACCTGCATAATAAGGTAATACTCATTAAAAGCTAACTCGAAAGAAAGTGGACTGCTATGCTAGAGGATTTAGCTGGCTTTCCACACCGTTAGGCAGGCAGCAAATTAAGAAAACTGAGAGAGTATCCAAGTAAATCATCTGGGAATGTGAGAAGGATGAAGGACTTTATTTATTTTTTTTTTTGCAGGAGTGAGCTAGTATTCATGAAAGAATATACCTGCATGGAAAGAATGTGTGTATTTTAACCCCTTTATTGCAATGTTTTAAAGGACTCAAGTCTATTTTGTGCTCCAGTGGAAATGGCAGTTAAAAATCCATACAGACTCAGTGATATGTTTTGTGTTATTTTTGATACTTTATAATGAAACAGACAGGTTCTTAGTTAATATTCTTGTAAGCAAAGTCATTGTTCAGTAAATGAACATTCTAGAAAGATATTTAGTTTAGCTATTTGCAATTCAATCTCCATAATTCATTGAAAACAATTATAAAGTACTAGAAGAGTTAGTAAAATTCAGAGTTAAAGGGTTTAACAAAATCATCTTAGCTTTCACTGTAACTTAGTGTAGCCCATAATGTATATATTGACATACATATTAAGATAAATTGTGAATATCTAATTTATAAAGTCACAACGTAAGTAAGAGACTACCAGATCTTACTTCCAGCCTCCTCGGTTATCACAGTCAGTGTGTTATGAGCTAAATTGTATCTTTAGTTGTTAAGAAACCCAATGATGTACCTTGAAGAATGTTCTCAGCATTTGAGTGATGCTGGCAAATCTGACCAGGATGACAGGGCAGGTGAATTCCAAGCAGGACTTGCAGTGCTGGATCTTTAAACTGTAGTTGTACTCCACTATTTTGGCACAGGGGTACTTCC
>VYZX01033436.1:18091-53915 GCA_013401335.1 Brachypteracias leptosomus
TTCCACACACACAGTATGCTCCTCTCAGAAAAATGAAGGTAGTTTGACTTTTCTCAGAGAAATCAGATGCTGTTTCTTTTCCAACTCCTTATTTTGATATACAGTTTTTGAATTTTCTGAATTGCCCATACATCTTACAGTTTTTGCCCACTTTTAATCTTAAATTTTTTATTGCATGCTGACATTTTTTTTTAAAAATAGCTCATATTTAGACCTCTAGTGAGAACGTTATTCTTGACTAGTATCTGAGACTATCTCCTGCAGTGCTTTCTGTAATAGAAATCAGTGACACCATTTTCAAAGGACTTTTTGCCAAACCAAATCCAGGTAGAGTTGACATACTGCACCCATTAGACAGCGGCGAAGGAAGGGTTGAAGCTTCCTTTGCTCACTGCTAATTCTTCATGTCTTGTGTTATGACCTCCCAGACCTATAAATCTAGCATCTGACATTGGGTAATATTTGAAAACTGGAAGAAGCTGGAGGGAGAATTTGATTCAGATGACGAAGGCCTGGTTTTTAGTGTTAAAAATATTGCTGTGTTGACAGAGACAGGTTTTTTTGGTCTTAATATTGGCTTGTTCCCCAGCTGGGAGGTTATTCAAATGCAGTCGTCCTGAAAGAGAGTGAGGTTGTTCAGGAAAGGTGAATAGATCTTTCTGGTTGTTTGCAGTAGGATTAAGAAGGGATGTGCCAGAGTGCATCAGTGCATTTTTCCATTAGGAAAGTGTCAGGTAACAGTCCGGCATTCCACATATTATAAATTACATTTAATTTTCTCTTGTCTTCTACTAATCAAGCATATTTATCTGTGATTTAATTATATAAGCAAAGTTATAGATTCAACTTTTCGGTTTTTCATTATCCAATTTAATTATTATCTGTATCTAATTAGCTCAGTGCAGAGAAAATTGGTTCAGTCTTTCATTTTAAAGCCTTGTTGCTACACTTCTTTTGAAATATCCCAAGCAAACTTTTAATTATTTTGAGTGACTTGTGGTGGTTTTTTTGTTATTAAACTTTCCTGTTGATCTAAATGTCAGGAAAATACAGCCTTACCCAATGGACAACTTTAGCAAAATTTACAAAATACCCTTCTTGACACATTATAGTAATTTCCAAATTTATTTTAAATTTTCTATGATTTCTGGACATAAAAACTTTCTTTCAATTTAGATACCCATTGAGTGTGTACTTCAGAGAACTATAAAGCTGTTGTTAAAATAATTTCAAACGTTTCCAGAGTAGTTTCTCACTGTTAAAATAGCCTGCCCGTGTGCTCAGTTTTAAAGCAGAAAGCCACTGGAGCTGTACAGAATTTAATTAGATCTCACTTTACCATTGTGTGAGTTAAAATACATTTTGGAGCTGTCAGTTGGAACTGGTGGGGTTTTGTGAGGAGCGTTAAAAGCATGCTGTTCATCCAACTGCAGGAGCTCTTTCTGCATGCCAGGGCTGTGCGATAAACGTTCTCTGTGCATTTTTCTGCATATTAGATTTCTGGATCGTCCTGTCAATCGCCAGACAACATTGGATGAGTTCATGAGGCAGTATGTGAGGTGTCTGGGACTTGTTCCTGCAACACTAAATATTGTCCTGTTTGTCATAGCATGAGCATAAAGTGACAGTGCACGCTCCAGTTTGCCAACATGGGGCTTTGTTGGTTTTAAGGCTTTGTGCTTGACAGCATGCTGTGCCAGGGCCAGAGAGGAGCACTGGGACAGAAAATTCACTCTTCCTGCACAGATGGGTGAGCAGAGTTGCTGGGGGGTAGACTCCTGAGTTTCACAGGCCTGCTATGGACAGTTGCTCACTATTGTATCAAGCGTACAGAAAAGATGTTGACATGCATCCCATGATAGGCAAATATAACTGCAAAACTGAAAACTTTTCTCAAAAACGTAATCATCTTGGCTGTCCTAATTAATGTATTAACACCCACAGCGTTGGTTTGCGATCTGTGTGTTCTCAGATCTCACATCCCTTAACCTTGTTAGCCAAGTACTGGGTGGGCATCTTCAAAATTGGTCAAAGAACAGTTTTCCTGGTTTACCAGCTGTAATTGAAAATAACAGAAGGACATTGCAACAGAACTAGTTTATATAAATAAATTGTTCTCATAGTCAAATTGCTGTTGCATTACCAAACTCAGTGTCGCCTTCTCTCCATTATGGCAGGAGTTTACAGACAGCTGTGGGCTAGGTGCATGGAGAAGCTGGGACAGACCTTCCACATAGGACTTCTCAGGTGTGCCTGGGGTAGTGTAGGTAGCCTTGTGGGGTTGTTGGAAGGCAGCAAGCTGTTTCAAAATGCCTTTTTCAAGCTGTTGCCTTCCAAACTGCTTATGGCTGCTATGTCAGTATTGTCATTAGAGAGTAATTTGACTGTGTTTGGTACCAAATTTAAGTCCTGATTTATTATGTCAGTGCTATAACCTGTTTGCTTGTAAAAGACTAAACACACTTAGTGGACTGTACTTCATTACTGTACCAGTTTTAGGAGCTATTGAAAAAAATCAGGTCAATTTGCAATAATTTAGAAGCTTATTTCTTACCAGAGCAGGAATGGTGATTATGGGTATTTGGAGTTTAAAGTCTATGTGAACATTTATTTAAATACTTGCTGTAGTTTTCTTTTGAAAGTTTAAAACAAGTTTTAGAAAAAGATAAGATTTACTTTGTTTAAAATAGGGTTATGTTGTCCTTTGAGTTCCTTGGCTTATTAGATGTTCCTATTTTAATGTAGCACTCTATTTCTTGAAAGTGCCATTGGGATGCAAAACAGAGCAGAGACAATCTGCTTTTCAATTAATAGAAAAAAAAGGGGGTTCCAACATTATTTATTTTCAGTAACTATAAATTAAGACCTTAATACAAGCAACAAATACTGGACTTCTTTTCACTGCTTTGTTCCCTGTAGCTCTTTCAGTGAACTTAATTAAAATTGAAGTTAAAAGAGTTAAGTTTTCATTCTACCTGTAGTTGTACTTTGCAATCCTATTTTAGTGATCATTTTAACAGATCAAGACCTGAATAAATTTTTATTTTCATTAATTTTTCCTGTGCTATTTTCCACATGCACACACCATGCTCTACTGAAACTTTATAATGTCTTGTCTTCCATATTTTTCATTTGGAATACCACTAAGTATATTCTTATTAGCATTCTGTAGATTAAATTTTCCTAAAAAAAAAACCCTTTTCTACATGTGTAATTACAAGTGGATTTTTATTTTAATACCATTGTGAATACACTTGTAGTTTATTTAAGTATCTTGGTAATTCATTTAAATATGTGTTTTTTAAAAATGTACTTCTCTTTTTTAAAGATTTCTCCATCACATGAACCTGTGGTCTCCTAGTGCTGGGTATTACAAAAAAAAAACAACCCTTAATTCAAAGGCAAAGGAAATACAAATTGTGCAAGTCTTTTCACAGAGTTGTCAGAAATCTAAAGTTCTACATTCAGTCTTTTGGAAAGTTTAATTTATGAGATTAAAGATATTCCGTTATTCTCCATGTGTTTGGTTTTTAATAGCAGTCAAGCAAAATTCCATTTAAAAATGCAAATCAGGCTCATAGAAGCCAGCAGCACACTGCTGAATCATTTTCTCTGTTTTAAGAAGGAATCCTATATGTGCTTAACTTTTCCACTCAGAAGTGTTACATGCTATGGCTCTGAAACTGGAAATGACAAGGAGTGGGCACAAAATAATGAGAATATACATTTTAAATTGTTTATGTTAGTAGATATGCTGCCATGGGAATACACTGCTTTTCCCTGCAGATAGAAATTATTAATGGGACATTGTCTCTCTTTTCTGAAGAAACATATCACTGTGTTACTGATGTTCTTCCTTCATACTTCTATTAGAGTTAGCTTTGCTTTTGGTTCCATAATACTCACTTAAATGTTTTTAGAATAGCTATGAAGCTGTAATTTACAGTACACAAATAGTGAAAGGTGTTTATATCTTAGTAACAACAATATTCACATTCTCAGGAGATTTTTTGTTTCTTCTAGAGAAGAGTAATACTTCGCTGCTTTGGGGTTTTGTTGTTTGGGTTTTTTTGGTTTTTTCCTCGCATGAGTGAGGAAGTTTTCACATGTGCCTTGAATAGAGATGTCGTTATAGCCTTACCAATAGAACAAGAACTGACAAAATAGATCACATTCAGTCAGTCCTTTGCATTTCCAAAGGTATTGTTTAATGCAATCAAATGAGGGATGAAAATATGTCAGGACTGTCCCTTAAAGTTTTCTGGAAAGTCTTTCTAATTACACTAAGTAGTTCAGGTCCCTGTATTTTGTTGATTGTCCTGACTGAAATCTCATTGCTATGGAGTAGATTTAATTTAAAAGGTGGCTTTGTTGCATAAATCAGTAATTTTGCTAGTCTTTGCCTCAGTTGTTTGTTAAATGAACTATTCCTCACTTTTAAGATATAATCAACTAGCAATGAGATATAGTTTCTTCATAGACCTTTCTTCTACAGGATCTATGCTATTGATTAGGTTGCATTAAGCTCACAGTATCTGGGCTGGCGCTAAAAACCTGCTTGTCCTGCCATGTTTTTTAACACATCTGCATTTGTGTGTACGTGTTCCATATGTGTAAGTTACAGCTGTCAGATTGTTAATTTATATTTTTCAATTGATAGATCCCATCAGTTTCCATAGATGCAGTGTTACAAACAGATGAATGTAAATGTGTTCAGCTGTGAACATTGTGCTATAGATTCCCTCCATGTCTTTATATACCTTTATTTCTTGCTTAGCACTACGTGTATACTTCTTACCCAATACTTAAGTACCTACAACTTTCTTCTTCTTTTGCTGAGTAAGAGTCTTTCATTCCCAATTAGCTTTTCTCTAGCTAATAGTATCATTAATGCCTAAAATCGTGCTGTATCTCTGAAGTCTGAAACCATCATGAACTGAGCAAGTGAAACTAAAGTTCCATATATTGGTATAGCTTTTAATAGCAATGTGCTAAATTTTCTTCCAACTGGGCATTTTTAGTCAGAATGCTTCCTCTGCTAATGCAGGCTGCATGGAAATCAGTGTTCTGCCTGAGAAACTGCTTTTTGGTGTGTATTAGGCTGCTTTTAGTGCCCTGTAATTCCCTCAGCAGGCCACATTTGAGTTCCAGTAGCAAAATATTGAGGCAATGCTTCCACCTCATCCCATTCTTCCTTATTAGGGATTTAGACCCCAGAGTGAATCTCAGGGCTCCAGCCTTACCTCCCTGGAGTATTACTCCTACCATCCTATCCTGAACAGGAAAACCTACCTGACATCACTGTGAGGAAGCACTCAGTAAAGCAGCAGCAGTGTATCTTGTGGTCCCACTGGTGCAGCAGAAAGGAAAAGCAGGGTAAGGGGGTACTGCTCACTTCCCATCTTCATCTGGACTCCCCTCCAAACTTCACACCTCATCTTGTCAATCTCCCTGAAAAGGTGAAAAGAGGGAGGTCAGGTGTCACTCAACCAGCCTACCCATCCAACTGTCTGGGCTCCTGAGAATTAATGTTTCTGGGAAAATGGCAATGTCTGTATAAATAAAAATTACTTTGTATTTCAGTGCTGTTTACAAGCTCACAGGTTTGACTGTTAATCTTTGCTTTTTCTTATATATACATAGTTCAGGTCAGTATTTATTGAAGAACTTTTTTGCTATATATTGCTTCTCTACTCCCAGAAGTAGAGGAACTGGACCATCTCAACCTTGAGAAGAGAAGGCTGAGAGGGGATCTGATCAATGTTTATAAATATCTGAAGGGTGGGTGTCAGGAAGATGGAGAAGTCTCTTTTCAGTGGTGCCCAGTGATAGAATGAGGGAAAACACACACAAACTGGAATATGGGAAGTTCCACCTCAATATGAGGAGAAACTTCTTTAATGTGAGAGTGACAGAGCCCTGGAACAGGCTGCCCAGGGAGGTTGTGGAGTCTCCTCTGGAGACTTTCAGGGCCAGTCTGGACACATTCCTGTGTGACCTTCCCTAGATGAACCTGCTTTGGCAGGGGGTGTTGGACGACATGATCTCCAGAGGTCCCTTCCAACCCCTATCTTTCTATGAAATTATCAAGGAAGAATTTTGAAGGTGTTTATACAGCTCATTATGAATTCTATGCAATGCAGAGTCTCAACTTTATTTTTGTCTCAGAAGTACATCTGATATAAAATTCCCTTTTGGCAAGGAAAAGAGATTTCAGGGTTCCACAAATCCAAATTCTTTTGCTTATGGCTATATCCCAATTGAAGTGTTAGATTTTCCTTGGAGATCTTTCACAACCAGGAGTGTGATTCTTTCGGCAGGGTATGGTGCACATCAGCTGCCTGTTTAAACTGGTTAATTCTCCAGAGGTGCTAAGGAATGTGTTGTTCAGTCTGGCAGTACTAATCCAAAGAGACATAAAAGGGAAGAACGAGACCCCTACATTTGGAAGTATGAATGTGTAGAAGCTGGTACAGTGAGATTTAGTTAATCAGTTAAGATTTTATAACAAAGCAGAAACTTTTCTATTTCAAAATCATATAACAACATATAATGTATTTTGATAATCACCAATTAACATGGTGGATTTCTCCTTTCTTTTGGGATGCAAGAAGAAAATAAATCAACTCATTTTTTTCAAACAGTCTTACACTTTATTCTCATTCCCTGTTCAGAAGAATGGGAGAATCAAAATTAACAGTACTTTGTTCTTTGTACTTACAGATGACAGTAAAAAGTTTACACAATTGAGTTTTTAATTGCTAACTACTATTTGTTCATTTAAAAGCAAGTGCTGTGCTTTTTGTCTATACCTGTAAAAAGTTGAGTCCTTGAGCCCCATTTTTTTTTCTCATGTTAAATAGTGGTCTATGTTGATAAGCAACGAGATACCTTAATTCATGGGCATTATCTCTGTCTACCTCTCCAGGGGTCACAAGCGCAAACTGGATGAAGATGATGCTGCCAGTGTATCCAGTAAAGAATCTAGCAATGAAGATGAGGAAGGAAGCAGTTCTGAAGCAGATGAAATGGCAGCAGCGCTTGAAGCTGAATTGAACGACTTCATGTAACATTCATTCATGCAGAAGATGGAATCTGTAATTATATTTTACTTCTCATAAACAGATTGGACTTCAGATGAGTCCCCTATGTCCATACTCAATTTTTTTCCAAAATGTGTGTGTATATTTTGCAAAGCAACACAAGAGGTGACACATTATTTTACAAAATCAGAAACAGATGTTTTTAAGGTGTTTTACTAAAGGAAAATATACTTTTTTAAACAAAAAAAAGTATTAAATGGGACTTGGTGTGCTATGCCAAAGACATGTTAGGAGCCCTGCAGAATCTTCATATACAGAACAGTGATACAAAGATTTGCAATTAAACATACAGCAACTTCTAAAAAATATTGCAATCTGTGGTTTATGGGTAATGTTCTTCAACAAAAAGGCGGAGGTAAAGGAGATGGAATTGTCTGGTTAGTACAGCAGGAACCTGATGAACTGGTCATCCTTTTCCACAAAGAAATGCTATCAAATATAAAAGGATTTTTAAAATAAAAAAGAACAATTTATATTTGTATAGAAACAGAGACCGTGATATGCAAGCTTTGTGAACTCTGCACTTGACCCACCTGTCATTTGCTTCTAAGAGAATACATAATGATCAGAACTCATGTTTTTAAGTTACTTTGTGGAATAGTTGGGTTCTTTAGTGACATTGTTTAGATTTTTAACTTTTCTTCTCTGTAACCAGAAATTTAGCACAGCATACCGTGTGATCCTGTACCGCCATAAGAAGCATATTCACCCATTTGTGTTGTCTTGGAAAGAACGAGTGCTACTTCAGTCTAGATAGGATTTAATTTCTTTGACAAGAGATCTGATGTAAAGTTTTTGTATATTCTATTTCATATTTGACCCATAAACAGATTTTCTTTCATTTAATAAAAATTCGTTTTGTATGCTTTGTTTCCCTTTCCTGTTCATTTGCTTCCATCAAGTACAAGACACGTTTCCATGTTATCTTTCCTTTACTCTGCATGAAAATAATGAAAAACATTGAAAGCAAGTGCAAATTTGTAGATTCAGGTACGTAACTAAAGCTGAGAAGACAAACACTGGCTCAGAAGATTCCCTTTTCTTTGGTATATGAACTTTTGCATGCTGACATTTTTCTCCGGTCTCTTTGGCCTCTTGAAGGTGCTGGTGTTGAATTTCTGCTGCTAGAATCATGGTTAATTCTCAATTGCTAGCAACTGGAGAGACAAATCCTTTTAAAACATCTTTGCAAAAGATGACTCATTAATTGAGATGCCGTGGTTAAAAGGAGGTACTTTCTGGTGCAGAAAGACTTAATTTTGCCACTTGGCAGTAAAACAGCAAGGATGTTTCAATAAAATCTCAGCTGGTTTACAATAACGGCCTAGTTTTCAAGGCTTCATAGTAGCAGTAAAAGTAAGATTGAGAAAATAGGAGAATCTTTTCAGATGAATACTGCTTTTCCACTTCAGAATGCAAGGTCAGAATCCACAAGACAAAATTAGTGTTTTCTGGGGGAAAATGTTGCACTTCCTGGACATATACACAGGTACCACATAGCTGAAGTCTACAGTGCCCTGCTTGCTGCAGCTCTCCATGAAAGCAAGCAGGATGTCTCCAGTTGAGTTGCATTGTACAACAGAAGGCGGCGGCTAATGCTTGTAAAATGGGAAGTCAGAATACTTTTTTTTTCAGCAACTCAAATGCAGCCTCCCCAGGTATCAGAGGATGACTCAGGCAGTTAAATATTAAAATGTCAGGGGTTGTGAGGTATGTTTTGTGTTTTCTTAAATCCAGTTGAAATAATAAAATTTTTTTGAGTCACTGTGATGCTGCAGATGACTTGACAGCATAAATTTCAGCAGAGACTCATAATGGCTAATGATTTCTGCTGGCCCCATCTCTCTGTGGCAGCATACAAACTCTGAATGTAAACATGGCCAGAAAGCAAACCTGGGTAGGTTGCTGATAGCTCAGCAGTGTCCTACCTTAGTTCAGGCTGCTTGTTGGAGGCCATGCCCCTGGCATGGCATCTCTCTCATAGTGCTCCTGAAGTGATTCCATATATGTAAAGTTTGAGAAGCTTTTTGGTGTGAAAGGCTGTATCCTCTTCGAGGTTTTATTTTATGGCTGATGCTTTCGGTTTAACTGAAGTTGTCTGTATCTGAGCAGGAGCCCTAAAAGTGATCAGGACTCTACTAGGCCCAGAATCATCTGGAACCTTGTGTGAACACTGAGTGAGGGCTCTCTACCAGACTGAGAGCTGCATCTATTTAGGGGTCTGTGGCCAATGAAGTCTCCTCTGCCTCTACGGGAGCTGCAAAAACCTGCGATTGGTATTTGGGGTGGTTTTGACCTAGCCAGGAGCAAAGTACCACATGGCCATTCACCCACACCCCCACCCACCTTTCCATGGTGCTATGGGAAGGAGATGAGGGGGAGAAAGGCAAAACCCTGTGGGTTGAGATAAAGAGAACTGAACACAAAAGGAGAAGAAACAACAATACATAAAGCAAGCAATATAGAGTGAACCCGACCTCAGGACTGCTCCCTTCATATACCGGGCATGACATACTTTTACTTCTCAGTTTGAGTGTAGTTGGTCTCAGACCCTTTGCATCCCTGATTCCAAAATCCTAGAGATCGACCAGGTGCTCTCTGCCAGAGGTTCCAGGTAGAACCATTCTTCCTGGCTGCGGTATAGAGCATGTTTTTAACATCTTGTCCTGCCGGGACTGGTCCGAGGGCTACTGTGTGCACAATCTCCCAAAGGCTTGTTGCTGCTCAGGGCCCCATCAAAATCATTCTTCTTCCAGGTGACTTGGTAGAGAGGACTCACAAGCAGACTGTAGTCTGGGATGTGCATCCTCCAGAACCCCACAGGGCCCAAGAAAGCCTGAGCATCCTTTTTACTGATGCAGAAGTACAGTTGCTGTTTTGTTGATCACATCCATTGGGATCTGGTGGCGTCCATCTTGCCATTTTATTCTGTTGAAGAGGACACGGTAGGCAGGGGCAAGGCCCCAACATATTACAGTCATTTGTGTCTCCCAGGATTTGCCAGGTTGACAACATGCCTTTTTTAAATGCTTTGCTAGTTTATCGGGACTCTGCACTTGTTCAGGTGTGAAATTCCAGAACACTGGAGGTGACCACTGGCCTAGGCACTTGCCCATGCTCTCCCACACACCTTGCCACTCATAACTACCCAGCCTCAGGACAGATCTCTGGGTGATATTCTTGAAAAAAAAATGTGTAACCGTTAAGATTTGGCAAACACTCAGAAGACATAGCACTGAGAACATACTGGCCCGCATGTCCCAAGGGTAGTCAAAATTCTTAAAAGCTGAGAAAGTTCTCCCCCTGTCTCACCCATGAATTGGGTGAGATTATTAATAAATTGCAAGGCCACATACACACACCAACTTAACCTCATGACCACTGATATATCATAACTCCACTCTATATAGTGGATATCCACTATAGAACCATGATAGTCATGACACATTTCCCAGAGATTATAAACACCACCACAGGGAACACATAGAGTACTTAAGGATTTACACACCACCACCATGCAAACAGATGGACCAATGTGGTGAACTAATATTAAAAGTGCAGATAACAAACTAGTCTTAACACTTCGGTCAGATTTTGTCTATCTCAACCCTTTGTGCTCCACATTGGACACCAGAAAGGACTGTCATGATTTAGTGCTCCCAGCCAGGAGCTGAGCACCACATGGCCACTCACACACCCTGACCCACCTCCCCACTGTGCAATGGGAAGGAGACCAGGGAGAAAAAGGCAAAACCTCGTGGGTTGAGGTAAAGAGAATTGAATACAACACAAAAGGAGAAGAAACAACAACAACAATAATACTGGAGCAGTACACAAAGCAAGCAATATAGCATGAACCTGACCACTTGGTGCCACACTAGACCCCACTGGGACCACTTTGCCAGAGCCTGTGCTTTCCCTGGCCCACCTCCACCCTTAGATACCGGACATGACATCAGTATGGTATCAAATAACCCAGTGGTTGATTCCCTTGTCTGTCCTGGCTATGGCCCCTTTCCAGCTCCTGGTGAAAATTATCCCTATCCTAGCCAAACCCAGGACAGAACTGCACACAGAGGCCCCAGGAGCAAGCAGTGTGCTGCCAGAATTAAAGCCAAGCAGTTCTGTAACAACTGTTATGACACAGACAATTCTTATTTTGATGTTAATTATTCAGGTAGCTCCCAGTCTTTGGGGTAGCTGGACCTAAACAGGGAGTTTTGAGAGGCACCAACCAATTGTTCACTGGCAGACAAACGCAGAAGGCGTTGAGCCTGCTTACTGTCCAGAAGTAGACTCCTGCTCATTCAGGTAGCTGTATCTAGTAAACTCATCACCAGTTTCTCTCTGCAAGGCCAGGAGAGAGAAACGGAAACTGAAAATGTACTAGGTAAGTTACACGCCTTGGCTAACCTGCCAGCAAGAAGTCTTTTGATATATGAAGTTGTCACTCACTCCCACTAACTTATGCTTTTATCAAAATGCAGCAACATCCTCAGAAAGGCAACAAATCTGCTTTGTGAAATGGCTTTTAACTCTCTATGAAGTGACCCAAATCTCTTGACTAGTTGTTTTATCATATCTTCTTGATCTACTTCTGTATGTTAGGTAGCAAGGACCTGCTGCCAGGAAGAGATCTCAGAGCAGAAGCAAAGACCAGACTCCCACTGAGACTGTTGAACTTACTGGACAGTGCTGGTTTCTGAAAGGGTCCCAGGCATGGAAGTGAGCACAGAAGAGGTATACAGCACACCTTGTTTTATTAAGCTTTCTGAGCCTGGACTGTCACTGCTGTCCAGGAAAGATGGCTCCTAAGTCCAACGGTTGTTTAAGAATAGGTAAGAGCAGTTATTTCAAAGGCCAGCAGTTTTACTTTTTTCATCTCAATTTGCCCTCAGCAGTCCTTAAGAGGAAGAGTCCTTAAGGGAGGACATCATAGCTTTGTGTAAGGAATGTAGTGGGATCCATGATAAAAGCATGTGCTGGGAGGGGAGAAGATGAGGGAACAGTGTTGCTTAGTGCTGAGATGTGAAAAACTCCAAGCATGCAAATAATTTCAGTGTTGGGTGTTGTGCATATGTGGAGTGGGCTCTCGAGTCTTCTCAGTGTTAGGTAGCAACATCCTCTGCGGAGGGTGGGAAGTCTCAAGTTTCCTTCTTGGCACTACTGCTTGCAGAATAGGTGACTGTCTTACAAGCATGAAAATACACACACAGAAACCTGGTGCTGTACTTAAAGATTTCTCAGCTCTGCCTAATTTTACTACAGTGAGCATTGCAGTAGATGACAAGTTAGAAACTGAATACATAGTGGTCCTGTCAAGGAAGTGGATCTTGTCATCTCGTTATGAGAAGTCTCTCATAAGTTATTAAACCAGGCTTAGCAAAAAGGAAAATATTTGTTAATAATTTTCTATTAAAAAACAAAATAAAAGTGCACATAAAAGTTGTTAAAAACTTTCTTTTTTTTAAAGTAAATGTGTCCTGGTAGCTAAGCCTTCAAGTCAAATTGATACTGAATAAAAATAGGTGTGTTTGCATGATACAAAAGTTAAAATCAGAGGAAAGCTGTGCATTATTTCTTTTACTTCTTTCCCCAGCAGAGCCTCCAAATCATCTTTCTTTTCGTTGTCTGATTCCAGTTTATATACATTGTGTGGGCCACTCCACACCTCATCTTATCTCATCTCCATTACTTGTGTTCTTCAGTGAACCCTGGCCATTGTGTGCCCGATTCTGTCACTGAAGTAACATTTTCCTGTCACTGTCTTTATCCAGTAAGACCAGTTCTCACTACCTGCACGCAAACTTTTTATACATTTGTTTTGCCTACCCGATGCCACTTTCTGTTGTCATTTCAGAGGTGTTTCAAGCCCAGCACCTGGCACAGCCTCCTTTCCCTTCCCTCTCTGAGGAACAGGAGACAGCAGCATCTGATCCCCCAGGCAGTACCACCTACAGCAGACTGGTTTGCTGCAGCTGCATACCCCAGGCTCTTCCTGTTGACCTGGCTGGGGTTTTTCTGCACTTTCTTTCTGATGAAATCTTCCTTCCTACTCACACATCATTAATAATTGTTATTTTATCATATTTTCTGATTATATCAGCCTTTCCTCTGCCCATCTAAAGCATGCCTAAAGGACATGCAGCTTATGCAGCACATCTTGCAGTTACATCATCTATCTGATCTCCCCATAAAAATTCAAAAATCAGCACTAGATGTAAGGTTTCCTCCTCCAGCACATCTCCATCAACAGGGTCCTCCTCATCTTCATGTGCTGCTGCTTTCCCAACTGCCAGCCCAGCAAAAGCCTTGTATTCCCCAAATGTGAATCCAGCAGATACAGAGGCAGCTGTTGAGCATGACCACACAGATAAGGTGTAGAATCATAGAACAGTTTGGGTTGGAAGGGACCTTTAAAGGTCGTCTGGTTCAACCCACCTGCAATAAACAGAGACATCTTCAACTACATCAGCTTACTCAGAGCCCTGTCCAACCTAACCCGTATATTTCCAGGGATGGGGCATCTACCACCTCTCTGGACCACCTGTGCCAGTGTTTCACCACCCTCATCATAAAAAATTTCTTCCTCATATGTAGTCTATATCTACCCTCTTTTAGGTTAAAACTATTACCCCTTGTCTTGTTGCAACAGACCCTACCAAAAAGATTGTCCCTATTTTTCTTACAGGCCTTCTTTACGTATCTAAAGGCAGTCCTGCTCAGGAGCAGTAGGAGGATGAAGGACCTTGTGCTCCACCTGTTGCACACACAGTCATTACCTGAGGTGCTGGAGAGGCTTCACAAAACCCATGTAGGTAAGTCTCAGTTTCTTCAAGGTGAGAAAGTAGCTTCCACAGTTGTTTCAGTTAAGAATCATCAGTTGGCTTTATTTTTTTATACATGAACTCTAGTAAAAGAGTAGTTAAAATAGTACAGATGCCTTTCTGCAGTCTGGGTGTGAGTGCTTCCCTGTGCATCTTTCATCTAGGGAAACTATTTCTCAGTGTCATACAGGTCATAACCATAAATGGAGAAACTCACCTTTGCTTCTGGTCTGGAATCTCATGAAAATCTCTCAGCTGGATCATTCTCAGCAGCTGTAAGGTCATTTTCTCCAAGATCTAGGCCAGTTGCTTTCCTGCATCTCCACTGGGCCCTCATATATCCCTGTGATTTCTCCTCTCCAAAGAAAAAGAAAGACTGAGTCTGTTGTTGTCAAGATATGCACATAAACAGAGAAATTCACAGAATCACAGAAGGCTGAGGTGTAAAGGGAACTCTGGAGGTCATCTAGTCCAAACTCCTGCTCAAGAAGGGAGGGCCACCTACAATTGATTGCCGAGGACCATGTTCAGTCAGGTTTTGGATGTCTCCAAGGACAGAGACTTCACAGGCTGTGCTCCATCACCCTAACAGTAAAAAGATTTTTTTTGAGGGAATGTGCAAGGTGAAAAAGAATGAGCACAAGGAGCTTGATTGCTGTTTCATGTGTCACACAAGCTCACTATTCCATACTGGCTAAGATAGAGGAAGCATAAGGCAGATGTGGTCCTTACTCTTGGGTTTCTCCAAGAGCTAAAACTTTCCCGATTGCCAGAAGCCTGTTATCTTCCAAGTCCAACACTAGCTGCTGCACTGGAGAATTCCCTACCACCTGTTAAGGAAAATGTGGCTTTTAATATATGTGTGATGGATTTTTCCGAACCACTTGAGATTTTCATGTAGGAACAAGATTTGAGAAGGATGCCAAGCACTTGGAACACAGGATTGCTAAAACTGTGGAGAAAGAGAAATGAGCTAAAAGACAAGGCCCTGTTTTGTACAACCTCTATTTCTGGTACAGCCAATTATCCCTTCCATTGTTCTTGTTCTTCATCATTTTCTTGTTTTGCTGAAGGAACAGAGATGACCTGTAGGCTGATCCCAGGGCACGATGGGGTTGCTCATATACCCCAATCCAAGAGCACTAAGATCACTTACTTGGCAAGGTGGAGGCTGATTTTGACACAGACTCTGTAGAGTGTGCACTGAGCAGAGGAGAGGTTTGATGTTTTCACATTACTCTACATTGCTGGCATGAACTGGCACTTTTTAAACCCCCCTGGAGCTCTCTCACCTCTGCAGGTCTCATGCCCACAGAACCTGTGCTCCACATTAATGAAACGAAGCCACACGTGAGAGAGCTCCCCTGACAGAGGATGTTTTCCCTGTGATTAATTCTTTGTTCTTTCCACCCTCCTTTCCATCCTAATTCTGTTTTCTGACAAGACAAGGAGCCACATCTGGTAGATATAAGTATACATGGCCCTTCTAAGTATCTCTGCCCCAAAAAGAAGCTAGACTGATTTAGCCATTGGGTAGGTTCAGAGGTACTTTAAAGGTTGAGGAGATGCTAACTTGTAACACCAGAGGTAAGAAAAGTGCATTTTGCTTCCATACCTGTGCGATGGACAGATGTGTCCACAGCTTGCTATGTGCCACCCTCTTCCCCTGAGCTGTCCCCTGGGAGTCACTCTGTCCTGCCAGGAGACTGGAAGGGAGAATGGAGCCAGACCTTTCTCCTGAGTCACCACTGCTCTTGTCCTGAGCCAAATTCTCACCAGAGCTGGCAGACAGTAACTGTATTGCAAAACTATGTAGGTTTAACAGGCAATGACAAGATGCCCATCCTTCCCTAAGTTTGCTGTGGGACACGAGCGGTGCAGTTATTTCTCCTCTGCCCCTTCCACATCTGCCACAGGAATCACAGAATCACAGAATGTCAGGGATTGGAAGGGACCTCAAAAGATCATCTAGTCTTGAAGTCTTGAAAGAGCAAATTGCAGTGACAGGTCTC
Organism: Brachypteracias leptosomus; assembly: GCA_013401335.1. Taxonomy (NCBI): domain Eukaryota; kingdom Metazoa; phylum Chordata; class Aves; order Coraciiformes; family Brachypteraciidae; genus Brachypteracias; species Brachypteracias leptosomus. The sequence goes on from VYZX01033436.1 coordinate 34,034, forward strand.
TGCTCATGGGAACCATAAGGGTGAAATCCTGGCCAAGGACCCTCAAAAGTGCTGTGTCCTCTTCCCTTTCCCTTCTCTACAGGAGACCAACATCTCTAAGTCCCCAAGAATGTTTGCCTACCTTGTCTGTCAGATTTTGGATGTTGACACTCTTTCACAACAGGCAAGCTGTTCTCACTAAAGCACAACCTACCATTGCTATTGATCAACTGTCAGCAGCAAAGCCCGTAGGCAACAGCCTCCTCCTCATCACGCAACTTTCAGACCAAGCACCCATGCTTTTTTGGCAGGAGGTACAGCAAGAAGTCAGAAAAAATTTTCTCTTTTGAGATCTACCGCTATGGATATGTATGAACCTTTCAGGACACAAGTATTAAATGTGTCACTTAGTGCCGATATAAATGATCTTTAGGAAGTTCTCTGTTTTAATTAAGTGGATGTGTTTGGTCCTCAGAGAGCTCAAATGTACTTGAGTGAATAAATGTTTTAATAATTCAACTTTGTCTCTCCTAATCTTATAGCTGCAACCCACAGAAAAGCTTTCTTTTCCTTGACATTGAATACCAAATGAAGAATGCTCCATTTCATTTCGCTGTTTTTTACTTTCAGTCCCTGGATCCAAGTTCTCAGCCAGCCCTTGAGACCACAGGGGAGCCCCACAGTGGGACCCACATGTGCAGCAGCCCTGTGCCAACTCCACAGGACCTTGGCTCTCTCTCCAGGGGCTGCCAGAGGAAGCAGTGCCAACTCTGAGCATATCCCAGAGGGACAGCTGTTTGTCTTCCAACATCCGTCTGCTTCACTGACCATCGCCTTTCCTCCACTGGTGGAAATGGCCTCCCAGCTTGCTTACATGAGACACTCCCCCCCACAGCTGGCTCTGGGGGAAGACACACACAGGAGTGTCAGTAATTGAAGCCACTTTTCGACACTTTGGTTTTCATTGCACTTTAAATCTCTCTTTAAAATTCAGAAGGCAGCTAAGGAGGTGAAAGCAGGCCCCAGGTGGGATGTGGGATGGAAAAGAAAAGCAACTCAACAGTCTAAAAGTTGTGCGTTGCCAGAAGAACTCATCTCTCACGACAGAGGCTATGCTTGGCATGCCTTTAATGTAAACATACCCATCGGGCAAGGAAAGGTATCAGTCAGGCATTTTTCCAGCTCGTGGCACAGTCTACAACTAGTTCTGATGGCCCCGAAACGGGCATTGGATTTAGCACTGTAATTTTGTGATGCTAGTGTTATTCTGTAAGCGTGTCTGGGGATATAGAGAGCACACACCCCATTCCTCCAAGTCATACCCACCCATGTTTATAAGACACCACAACACCGTGTTTGCGTGTTACAAACCTGGGATGCTTCTAAGGACAAGAGGAGGAGGAGAAATCTGATGTGGTGAACAAAGGCTGGACACTCACATGAAAGAGTCATCAGTCTGTAAGGGGAAGGAAGGTGGCAAAACAACAGTTCAAGGGATTAGAAACTGTCTTCTTCAGCATGTGCCCAGGACTGCTTGCAGCTCAGTGGGACTGTATCAGCTCAGCCCATGTTACTGTTGTAACTTGAACCAAAGCCCATGTAGAGGCCATAGAGCAGAGGCTTCTCATTTGCTTCATTGCAGGGAGCTGGCTCTTCTCCTCCACCTGCCAATGGGTGCAAACTGCTGCATGGCAGAGGTTAATTTCAGCTACAGCCTTATGTAACTTTTATTTTAATTGCCTGTATTTGACATCTGTGAGGCTAAGGCACTAACAGCCACAGTGGAAGTGCTGAGAAATAAGTCCGTGAGTAATTCCTGGTTTATCCCCAGCTTATATCTTTTACCTCATTATGGTACTGCCTGCAGCCTTCAGCTGCTCTTTGCTTACTCAGAGTTCATTCACTTCATGTGCCTCTGTGCCACGTCGCTCTCCTGGCTACACAAACTCTCTGTGTAGGCACACCAACTATCTTGCCCCGTGTCTGCTGCCGGTGGGTTAGCATGAAGACAACCCAAGCTCTCTGTTAACTGGGATGCAGCAGCTGCACATTGAAAATGTAAGAAGTTCAAAGAGCAATCCTTGGCCACAGCACTTTGCCATGATGCAGTGCCATGGTGTGAGTGGCAATACAGAAACAAGTGCTACTTTCAGAGAGCAAATACCAAAAATGCTGCCTGTGCAGGAGAGTACCAGGTTGCAGCCAAGTTGCATCTTGGTTACCTCAGGCTACAACTACCCTGGAGCAGCCCCAGTGTTGTGCAAACAGCCCCGTGCTCTGGTCTCTGTCAGGGTTTGGGTAAAGCAGGCCCTCACTGTCAGTGTAAGCTGCACACTACATCTCCCTGCACCCTCATTCGGGATCGAGGCACAAAATGTGTTGCTTTTTTTAGATCCCTCCATTGCTTGTTGTCCTTGTACATACACATAGTGCTGCAAAGGGCTGCAGACACCACAGGGCTCCCAAAGGGCCAGCTTCTGCCTGGTGGAAACTGCCATGGCTCCCTTGACGTCAACCCTGAAGCTGTTGAAGGAGTCATGCTGGCTGAGGAGGTGCTGTCTGGCACCTCTGGAAGCTGCTATGGACCTTCTGGAGAAGTGAAAATTCAGAACTAATTCAGGATCCCCTCCTGGGTCGTTGTGGAAGCATGTGGTATTGGGAAACCTGCAGAGCATGAAGGAGAAAATACCTTCATTGCTCAGAGTTTCCTGATGTGACACTGAAGGCTCAGTGCTTGTAGTTCTCATGTTACAATGTTCACTTGGCTTTCTTGGAAAATTTTTAGCTAATCAATATAATTTAATACATTTGTATCTGAAAATACAGCTGCACAACTCTTGCAACTCACTTTGGCCACAAAGCCAGCTGTTACCAACCCTCTTTCCATTTATAAGTGTGGTTTCTGGAGTCTGCTAACCACAAGAATTTCAGTTTGCACTTTAAGAAAATGTAAAATTTTTTTCTGTACTCCTTAAGGTTGTGAAGTAAAGTTTGAATGTATGTCTTGGCTGTGCTATGAAAAAGTACATCACCACCAAGTATAGCTGGTGACTTTTAAACTAAATTCTAATAGTGATCTTGAGGCAATGAGGTGTAAAAGTGTGAACAATGTAAGATTTCCCCAATGGGCTGAAATGAGACCTCTTCAAATCTTTTGTGAAATTTTGACACAACTCAGAGAAAAGTTTTCTGAGCAGCATGTGGGCTGCAATATTGGGAACAGGTTCTTCCAGTGTTAACGAGCAAACATCCTGCCTCAGAAATTACATCCAAGCATTTTCAGAGCAGAGTATCTTATAAATATATTCTTTATGTTCTGATATGTGAGATCGGGCATCTGTTTTCCAGCAGAGAGGATCTGAACGATGTAGTTCAAAGACAGGAGTTAGAGCTCAAAAATAAAGTCTCACTATGAAGTATCCTACAAAACAAGAAAGTTAGACCAGTTGGATTCAGGGATATTTGGGGTAAGAAGCATGCAAACTACCCCACATACCAATGACTTCAATGTCGTGGCATGAATATGAGTCCCTCACAAAATTCATGAGCATCCTTATATTTCCATATTTCAGACAGGTTTTGCCCCCATAAAGACTACCTGAGGTGCAGGCTCTGAATGAAATTTGTCTAGGGCAATTAGCTGAATTTCCACTTGGTCTTCATTACTCCGGCATTTTGGGCCAAATGTTTCTTAAAAATTTCTATGTCCCATCTTGAAATTGTCAATATGCAGTTCTTCATTGGTGCTTTCCAGAGGTCCAAGGTCTGCTGGCAAGCTGTATACACACAAATTGGCTAATTAAAGCAATGATATATTCTTTTTTGCACCTGCTGCTCCTCAGTCTTTCCAGTTCCCAAACTGGAAGTTCAATATGGCCAACTGTGTTAAAAATTATGCAAGGTCCTGCCCCTGGGTCGGGGCATTCCCTGGTATCAATACAGGCTGGAGGATGAAGGGGTTGGGAGCATCCCTGCAGAGAAGGACTTGGGGGTACTAGCAGATGAAAAGCTGAACGTGAGTCAGCAACGCGCACTTGCAGCCCAGAAAGCCAACTGTATCCTGGGCTACATCAAAAGAAGTGTGGCCAGCAAGTCAAGGGCAGTGATTCTGTCCCTCTACTCCACTCTGTTGAGACTTCACCTGGAGTACTGTGTCCAGCTCTGGAATCCTCAGCATAAGAAAGACATGGACCTGTTGGAGCAGGTCCAAAGGAAGGCCACAAAAGTGATCAGACAGATGGAACATGTCTCCTGTGCAGGCTGAGAGTGTTGGAATTGTTCGGCCTGAAGGAGAGAAGGTTCTGAGGACGCCTTGTTGTGGCCTTTCAGTACTTAAAGGGGGCCTTTAAGAAAAATAGGGACAATCTTTTTAGCAAGGCCTGTTGCAACAGGATAAGGGGTAATAGTTTTAACCTAAGAGAGGGTAGATTTAGACTAGATATGAGGAAGACATTTTTAATGAGGCGGTGAAACACTGGAACAGGTTGCCCAGAGAGGTGGTAGATGCCCCATCCCTGGAAACATATGAGGTCAGGTTGGACAGGGCTCTGAGCAATGTGACGTAGTTGAAGATATCCCTGCTTATTGTAGGTAGGTTGAGTCAGATGACCTTTAAAGGTCCCTTCCAACCCAAACTATCCTGATTCTATGAAAAAAGCATCAAGGCCCTGAAGCTGAGCTGCTGCACCAAGTCAATTTGAAGCCTACATTTTTTAAAATATAAAAATAGGCTTTTAGCAGCCTGCCTGACAGAGGCAGAGACATTGTGTGGGCAAGCTGTTCCAGAAGATGGCTGTGCAATGGTTATTAAGAGCTGTACTTCCATAATAACAGTGATGGGAGCTTTCCTTAGTAAAGAATGATACGCAAGTTTCAGCTTCTTCCCCACTGATACCTGAAGGCAGCACTGTGTTTGGTTAGCTCTGGTGCATTATCCTTTAATAGCTAAGCAATATGCTTCACTTGAAGGATGAATAATAGTGTTTTCTCTGCCCGCCCCTCCCTCCCCACCACTCTGCTTTCAGAATAGCATCTTCCATTGTTAGTTATTGTCATTATCAACTAATTTCCCCAACCACTGCTTTAACAATCATTTCCTAGCTTCTAGGCATTAAGCAAAGATTACTGCAGTGTAATTGGATTAATTTAGAGACTGACTTTGAACAGCATAATTGATTTGAATTTTATTCTATTTTCTCTAGCCACTTTTTTTCTTTGCAAATCACTATGTGGCAAGGCTTGTGAGCCCAGGCATGGGCTCAAGTGTTCTGCAGGCAAAGCCATCATGAGTGGGAGCCCCACCTTGCTAAGTGGATACCTTCACCCATGCTCCATGCACCCCACCTCTGTGGAGGGGTCCCCACTGGGCTTCCAGCCCCTTCATTCTGCCACCCTTTGCTGGGCTTCAAGTGCCAGAGAAATCATGAACCAGCTTGCTTCTCAGACATCACCACAGGTGTTGCATTTGTTGTTGCTTGTAGAGAAGAAAACAAACTGCCAAGGAAGCGAGAGTCAGGCCCAGAGTAGCCGTGGTGTGACTGCAATCGCCTTTTTACAACAAGGACTGTAAGTCCTGGCTCTCAGACCCTTAGGCAGGGAGCTATCAAGCACAAGAAGGTGCAGCCTGGTTAGCATGAACATTTCAAAGACCCCTGTTCTGGCACCACCCTCACTCTGCCCATCTGAGCACTGCCCTTCACAGCACTGGCTTTGCTGCCTGCTTCTGCATCAGGCTCATCAGTTCTCCCCTGGGGCAGGGAGGGAGGTGGGTGGTACCAGCATTGCAAAGGGTAGTGTTTGTGATGGGAGGAAGGCCAGAGAGTTGAAAAGAAATGTTATTTTTTCATCTGCTGACAAAAACCACCACATGCTTATGTGTCTTGCAACCCAAGGTCTCTATGGGGTTCTGAGGTACCTCATGCTGCGTGAAGGGTTTTGTTCTCTGGCACAGCCACATCCTTGCTGTGACATGGGGCACAGGTGTTGCTACACCCGAGGAGTTGCCTGCCTGGCCGTCCCTGCATAGAGCCTACTTCAGGGATGCTCTGTAGCAGGCTTGGCTCTACCATCACGGTGGCATTTCCAAGCATTTAGCTGTATTGCTGCAGTACCCAGGGCAGGAAATGTTGCATTTTGCTGTGGGATTACCTGCACCAGCAGACATGTGCTCACAGACCTCCCCATGCACAGAGATGTCTTCTGTCTGCCTGGGCCTCATATTCATGTGTGGCAGCATGATGCTGTGATTGCATCCTGGCATTCCTTCTTAAAGAAGGGAAGGGAAGGGAAGGGAAGGGAAGGGAAGGGAAAGGAAAGGAAAGGAAAGGAAAGGAAAGGAAAGGAAAGGAAAGGAAAGGAAAGGAAAGGAAAGGAAAGGAAAGGAAAGGAAAGGAAAGGAAAGGAAAGGAAAGGAAAGGAAAGGAAAGGAAAGGAAAGGAAAGGAAAGGAAAGGAAAGGAAAGGAAAGGAAAGGAAAGGAAAGGAAAGGAAAGGAAAGGAAAGGAAAGGAAAGGAAAGGAAAGGAAAGGAAAGGAAAGGAAAGGAAAGGAAAGGAAAGGAAAGGAAAGGAAAGGAAAGGAAAGGAAAGGAAAGGAAAGGAAAGGAAAGGAAAGGAAAGGAAAGGAAAGGAAAGGAAAGGAAAGGAAAGGAAAGGAAAGGAAAGGAAAGGAAAGGAAAGGAAAGGAAAGGAAAGGAAAGGAAAGGAAAGGAAAGGAAAGGAAAGGAAAGGAAAGGAAAGGAAAGGAAAGGAAAGGAAAGGAAAGGAAAGGAAAGGAAAGGAAAGGAAAGGAAAGGAAAGGAAAGGAAAGGAAAGGAAAGGAAAGGAAAGGAAAGGAAAGGAAAGGAAAGGAAAGGAAAGGAAAGGAAAGGAAAGGAAAGGAAAGGAAAGGAAAGGAAAGGAAAGGAAAGGAAAGGAAAGGAAAGGAAAGGAAAGCTTCCCACCCTACTGCCAAGAAGCAACAGCACTAGAGAAGTGATGTCTTTACTGAGGGCTTCAGACCTTTGTCCTTCCTATTGTTTTGGGGAAAAGGAGCCATGTTGCCCAACATAAAGCTCTAAAGTCCAGTCCCCTGAGAGCCACCAGCTTCTGGGCCTGCCAGCAACCTGGCATCCTATTTCCAAATACATCACAGACAGCAGGAATGGAGACAAGTCACCCCCCATTGCCCAGTGATGTAGGGCATTCCCTCGAAGTCAGCTGCTCCTCAGCTGTCAGTAGCTCCTGCTGCAGGTGTCAGCCCCAGAGGGCACACACCCTGCCTGCACTGCTGCCTGCAAATGCTGCAAGACAGAAAAACACCTGCCCTGGTGTTTTTCCACACCAAACTGCATATGTGCAATTGTGGGTGGAATTCATGTCCTTCAGCACATCAAGGCTAAGATCATTGTAGAAATGTTCATAAAAGCATAGTTGCTACAAGGCACATCATAATTTTTACACACTCCTCCTGCTCAGTACTCTCTTTAATAAATTTCTTAATGGTTTCTTGAGTTAGTGGAAAGAATACAAAATAACATTAGCCATTGCCTTAGAGTAATGTTTTGCTGGAGTGGCCTCTAAACTGATAACCAGGAAACTTTTCCTCCCAATATCTGCATGATAGTTTTTAGGAGTCAGCTTTGCCTGCTTTGCTAATCTCGCTGCTTGCACTTCTCAAATGTCAAAGCCACAAACACTTCTATCTTTTGTGGCTCTTCAGTTCTCAGGCTTTGGTAGGAAATGTGCCTCTCTGATCACCTTTAATCACTTGCCTTTTGGGTTTTGCTCCCAACTTTCCAGCTTCTCCCTGATAGCACAAAGCCACGAAGAGAAAGGGGGACTCAAGAAGGTGGCTTGTACCCATCACACTGCCTTTCCCACTGCCTGGAAAACTTTATCCCTCTCCCATGTATTTGTCTTCATTCTCCTCCGTCTCATTTAGAAATGCTCCTTTTTTCACATGTACAGTCTATCCATGCAGATATTACGATTACACAGGCTGTAACACACTGGAAGATTTCCCTCCTCCACAAATGTCTAAACTTATCCCTACCTACCTAGCTAATCTGTCTGTCAGATCCAAACGTCCCAAACATTTGGAGGTGTTTGGGTTTGGGATTCTGATTCAGGCTTATCTAGAGAAAACACTGAAAGGTCACTGCATTTCATTTGATCCAGTAAATGAAGCTGAAAGCCATTCAGTCTTACTGTATGAACATACTGCTTGAAACCAGTATCTACCTGCAAACACAGTGTGACTAATTTGGGTCTGAAAGAGTTTTATATAAGTATTGTTTCACTTTTAATGTTCTCTTTACTTTTCATCACTTTAAATCCCACCGAAGGCAAGCTTTCTCACAAGATGATGTCTTGGCATTTTCACTCAGTGATACTGGCTTCCTAATGGCAGTGAGGGAATAAACCAGTAGATTAAACTGTCCAATCAATTGCCCTCCTGCCTGTATTATGCTCATTATTTCCCACCGTACATATTCAACATTACACTGTCTGATCATTAACACAGTGGGTGCTGCGAGACAATGAAAGCCAGCAGCATGTTAATAAAAGGTTTAATGAATAACGTGATATCCTTTACCAATAGCTACGGAAAAGTTGTTTTAGGGGAAACAAGAACTGCGTGTTGGGGCACATTGTTCATGAAACAGGATTGTCTGTGCTAATAAGCAAATACTCCCTTATTGCAGGGCTGGTGCTGAAACACTGACCCAGAGAGAAAACTGAGTTTGAGAGAAATATCCCCTTGGATCAGAGAGATGTGCAGAGCAGGTATTACCTCCCAGCAACTCACTTTCTATGCTATATGGCTTAACTGCTCAGCAGGACATCGATGCCAAGAAATTTAACAAGCGTTTTTCCAGTTTCAGCACTGCCAGGTGGCTGAACCATAGCATCACTCTTTGGTCCTTAAATTTGCCATTCAAATCTTACCTGCTGCTCTCCTCTGCTTTGTGAAACAGGACAGAAAGCCACACTTCTTACCTCACAGCTGCCCAGTTAGGGCTTCTCATTCCCAGCTGGCACCACTGATGCTCTCGTCCTTGCCAGGACAAGAAATCCTGTAAGCATCTGCTGGACAGTCTGGATTTGCAAAACAAATAGTGCTATTCTTCCAGCACAGACGCATTGCGTGACCAGGAATCACTTGAATCAGGGAAGGCAAAGACTGACTTCTGATGGGATGGAGATTAATTCATGCCTGAAAGAGTCTCACAGAGAGTGAGAAGTGGTTAACCAGCCATGGGCAGGACAGGAACGTATAGGTAGCACTGACCAGAGTCTCCACATCCAGCTGACTTGGTACTGCCTTGTGACATTCCTCTGGTGAGGTCTGAGGGGCCAAGGGAAGGCAGGGGAACACAAGTAATTCCTAGTTGGAAGCTGAATCTGCTCATTCCTGGCTGTCCTCTCTTGCACATTTTTTCTTAGGTTTTTGTAGTGGGTCTGTCTGAGCTGATTTTCCCCATACAGCCCTCATGCNGGCACCAGGCACCCAGCCAAGGTAAACCCACCACATTTTTGAATGGGCCAAGTGAAGTTTCTCTCATTATGTCTCCTGCAAGATCACTGTGCAAGCTAACAGGACATGTTGGTAGGAAAAGGACTGTTGACATCCAGTCTGAACTCCTCCTTTCTTAGTTTCACCTATTTATTTATGTTTGCTTTGAATTTGCTAGCTAAGTCCCTTTATCTACATTATTTATAGGTTTCATGTATTGCAAGATTGTTCCTTTGTCCCCAGGCTGTACTTGTCTCTTAATCTAACTAATCTAATATGTTTTGAAGTCTTTTCATTCTTCCTGATAAATCAGACTTCGGACATTGATGAGTCCATTTGCTGCACTGATCTGAATTCTCTTCCATTTGCCATGTCTTCTTCATCTGATAAAGAAATGAACAGGCTATTCCAGGTGTGACTTTGAAAAGATTATATCTATATATTCCATCCTCATTACGTGTTGCTCTGGCTATTTTTACCTCATTGTCCTGCATTTCAAATACAATCCCTTAAGATTCTTTCTATGCAATTTCTTTGCAGGTTTATCTGATTTTGCATGTCTTAGATTGTTCTTTCCCCTTGTGAATTAGAATCGCTTTTCATTTTGATTGGCTTTTATTCCATAAATGGTATCTAATTTTCTCCCCATATTTTTTATCTGGGTGAGTTCCTTCCTATTTTAATGTCCTTTTTGTATTAGTAATTTCCCTCAATTTAATATATCTGGGACTTTCATTAATACATTCTTTTTCCCCTACTTTAGATAATTAGTAAAAACATAAAAGAAAGGATGCACATTATTTAACAAGTGTCTCTGCTGACCTGTAAGTCGTTACTACAACCATTTGTTTATAATGTTTAATTTTATTTTTAAAAGATGTGATCATCTCTTAACCCTAGTAAATGATACTGAGATGAAGATTCAATGGGCACTCTCATGAAACACTTTCAGACCCCTAAGACACTCCCCACCCAATACTGAAGGACTCCGGCAAAATCTCTAGGTCTTTGCAAATCAATTCCTTATCAATATTTCTTTTAATAATGTTTTTTTCCCAGCTCACTTAGAAACAGCCTAAAATAGTCCAACACCTCTCACATGACCATAGTCTGCTTATGTAGAGATCACACCTGCATTTTGTGTAAGCAGCATACATATACCATACCTTCCCCTTGTCCACTCTGTGATGGAAGATCTTTCTATGCAGTTATTCAGCTCCTCAGCCATTCTCCATTCAGCAGCAATTCCAGATCCTTCATAATTTCTAAATGGCATTGCAGAAAAGTTCACACAAATGCTGTAAAAAAGATGGTTTAAAGTATGTAAAGGTCTCAGCTGAGTAATCCCTGCCTCTACAGTCATACCAATTGTAGCTTTATAGGCCCTAAACAAATATTGCCAAAGCAGACCTGGTTTGTTTCTGAAAAATCAAACTCGCAGAAAAAACACAGTGTCAGAAGTGCCTTGAATTAATCTAAAATAAACAATGACACTGAAAAAATGTTATAGTGGCACATGACTCACAGTATTCAACTAAAGTGGTCCACAGGCAGTGAGTGCCTGGCAGTGCACACACATTCCGTGTAGCCTGTGATTACAGACACTAAATGGGCTGATAAAAAAAAAAACCCAACCAAACAGAAAAACTGTTCTCACTCCATTCAGTGAATATTACTAAGTGATAGTGCATAATTTTTCTAGCAGTACTTGAACTTTTCACTCATTTCCCACTGGTAATAAGCAAAGCCAATTCACAGAATTACAGAACCACAAAATGGCACCTCTGGAGATCATCTAGTCCAAACCCCCTCCTAAAGCAGGTTTGCCTAGATCAGGTTGCACAGGATTGCTGCATAAGATCATGTTCAGGTGGGTTTTGAATCTCTCCAGAGGAGGAGACTCCACAACCTCCCTGGGCAGCCTGTTCCAGTGTCTGTCACCCTCACATTAAAGATTTTCCTCATGTTCAGATGGAACTTCCTAGGTTCCAGTTTGCGCTCGTTGCCCCTTGTTTTGTCTCTAGGCACCACTGAAGAGACTGGCCCCATCCTCTTGACAGCTGCCCCTTAGATATTTATAAGCATTGATAAGATGCCCTCTCAACCTTCTCTTCTCCAGGCTAAACAGCCCCAGATCTCCCAGCCTTTCCTTGTAAGAGAGATACTCCTGTCCCCTAATCATCTTTGTAGCCCTCCTTTAGACTCTTTCCAGTAGTTCCTTTCTCTCTTGAACTGGGGAGCCCAGAACTGGACACAGTTCTCCAAATGTGACCTCACCAGAGCAGATTGAGGAAGAACTTCCCTAAATCTGCTGGCCACACTCTTCTCAATATACCCCATTACACCATTGGCCTTCTTGGCTACAAGAGCACACTGAAGGCTCATGGTTAGCTCGTTGTCCACCAGGACTCCCAGGTCCTTCTCTGTGGAGCTGCTTTCTAGCAGGTCAAATCCTAACCTGCACAGGTGCATGGGGTTATTCTTCCCCAGATGCAGGACCCTACACTTGCCTTCATTGAACTTCATCAGGTTCCTCTCCATTCAACTCTCCAGCCTGTCAAGGTCTCTCTGGATGGCAGCACAGCCTTTTGGTGTGTCAGCCACTCCTCCCAGCTTTGTATCATCAGCAAACTTGCTGACGGTACCTTCCATCCCTCACAATTAATCCCAAATGTTGAACTGATGAGAAATAGTTCCTTTTGGGAACAATGATGGCATATGGCAATACATATGCGAGCACTTTCTTAATCTCTATTAATTGTGCAGAGACCAATGACAGTTTGCTGATTTTTTTTTGTTCAGTAAGCTCCATATCCAGTAATTTCAGATGGTTTAAAGCAGACCTTACATGAAAAGGTAAGACTAACCAACAAAAACTGAAGACTATTCCATCAATTAAATCTAATGATTATACAGCACTAGTGCAAAAATGTAACAGAAAACTTCATCTTAGCCTTAAAAATTGGTTTTAAATCATGTAAGTTATATTTTATAACAGAGAACTCTTAAAATTGTTTCCGCGTTGTAACTGGAAAAAAATACGTACTATAAATTTACAAGCACCTATACCTATAACACATTTTCCTAAGAATAGTCTCTGAGGTTTATTGACATTTTCTTCTACCATAAAACAGGAGAAAAAAATTAATTGCACTGAAGAAGGAACATCAGAGAGCAGCATTGTTCCCACTAGATTGAAAAAACTCCCTATACATTGCTTTGACCAAAACACAGAAGCGTGCAGCACAGGTGGGATTGCAGAGTTTGGTCTGTGCTCTGCTTCTTCACAGCCTTGGGGCTCTGAGTCCATCACAAGGGCTATGCTGATGCCCCTGAGGAGGCTGACACACCCTTTGGGGTACCCAGAGATAACCACAACCTCGTATGTCTCTGCTCTGGCTGGAGCAACCCTTGTTTAAGGGCTGCCTGAGCTTCTAGGTGCAAATCTCGTCCTGATGTGTTGAGGCTTTCCTCAACTAGTGCTGCTCTGGCTCCTGGCCGAGCCCTCACCTGTTCTGGCTGACAGATGAGCCTTCCCCCCAGCTCTCAGCTCCCACTTGCCTTTCTGTAAGCCCACCACAGCTCCCCAGACCCTCCTCTCAGTCTCCTGTCTCCCTGCTCTGGTGGCAGAAGCCTCTTCAAAGCCCAAGAGCAGCAGGCATGGGGCAGTCCTGAATGCTGAGCCCTCCGTCTGTGGTGGGTCCTGCTCACAGCCCAGTGAACAGCTCAAGTCTGCTCAGCCCAGCACACCATGCCTCTATATTGCTAGAACATTGCTCAGAAAACAAAATGACAATATAAGTTGAAGCAATAGCTGGAAATCCAGTCACCCTGCACAGAGACCTGCCTAAACCTGTGCTGAGCCTCACTTCCAGCTCCACACAGCTTAATGACTGATTTGACTGGAAATCTGTATCCATCTGACTCAGAGGTGCCATCTCATCCATCTAGAGGCTGCCTTGAGAACACAAGTGCTCTCCTTCACACACATTTTTTTTATTGCTCACATGCTCTCCTTTCTGAAAATAGTAAAATTTTTAAGCTTGGAGAAAGAAATGGAAACTCCAGCAGCTGGCATGCTTTGTCTTGCACACCAGCAGATGACATTTCTCTGCTTACCTTACTGCAGTAGCTCTGTGGTAGCATGTAGCAGCCTCATTTTTAATCTTTCAAATGTGAAACCCTCTCCTGGATGCAGGGTGCAGCTACTGGCTAATATTCACTTGGTGGCATTTTCTGACTGGCTGCCAGCATCTACAAACTCCATCAGGAACACAGATAAGACCTCAGCTTGTGCTTTAAAATACAGTGCACGTGCCAGTGCTCTGCTGAGCTGGAGGTGGGGAAAGGAGGGGAACAATCACAGAAAGTGAGACCTTTTAAATGCAGTTGGTAACTTTGCATTGCACCGTGTCCCTCTACACACAGAAGTTGCTGGTAGGTCTGTCATTCCCCACATGCTGTTGGGAGATGCTCAGAGGCTCACTTCTGGCAGCTGCTGCTCCCAGAGCTCCTCTGTTAATACTTTGAAACCAGCAGTGAGCACATCTGGAAGGTAACAGTTGATTTGCTGTATCATAAGGCCAATAATTATGAGGGTGAACACTAAACGAGGGGACCCAGGAGGGTTTCTCAGACAGGCAGGTAAATTGGCTTTCAGCAGGTTTCTAACTCCTATTGTAGAACACCTTCATAGTCAACAAAAGAGCTCTGCAATTGAGCAGTGACCTAATTACTAAATGGTGCTCTGGAAGGTCTTCTCTTCTGTTTGCTGTTTAATGTCTTTTTGGTGAGTTCTGCTTTAAAGGCGTTTTCTTTCCTTTTTCTTGAATCACTTCTCTGGCTTTGTGCTTATGCCAACAGCCTTCAGGCTTTGTCTACCCTGAGCCTGGAATCCTCCTTTCCCCTCTCCCCATCCAGCCATGTTCAAACAGTGTTTGTGGAAAGATGTGAGTTTTTTCCCAGGTCTCTTCAGACACAATTTAAGAGCTGGGAGTTAAAAGCATTATGTAGAAAAATGCATTTGTAAAAAGATACATTTTTCTCCTAGTTACTTTTAAGCAGAACTATAGAATTTTCTCCGAGAAACTGAGCCAGAGATCATTTTACTTTGTGCATACTTGATTATAGCTGAGTTACTATTTAATTGCAGCTGTGCTTTAGATCTATTGTTTGTTTGTTTGTTTGTTTGTTTGTTTATTTCCAGTTCACCACCATTTAAGGGTCAGTGATGGCTCTTTTTCAGACTTTACCTGGGTCACTTAATGTCCTCTCCACCCATGGATCAGTAATGTGAATAACCTGTGATGCATAATAAAACTGCAAGTGGCTTAGATTCCATTTGGAAGATGATGCCTTCCATTTTAGAAATAAAGTATGTTCCTGATTTTTCACTGGCAGTCAAAGGTTTGCTGTAATAGCTCTTTGGTCATTTTGTTCTTTCACTTGGTTAACTCTTTCAGAGTTAATGTTTTCTGTTCAGAGTAATGTTTTCTGTCTGTAGCTGTGGTTTCCTGATCAACTGATATCTTGGTATCCAGATTTCTGCAGAAGAATGCTATTTTATGGTCAAGTTTGCAATTTTCAGAGATGAAATAACCCGTTCCCCCTTACTCCACTGAGAGCTTGGCACTTACTTAACTCCTTTCTTTCATTCTGCACCTTTGAATGTCCCAACAATACTTTCCCTTGGGATGAAGTTCCTCTTCTCTTGCACTCTCCCAGCCACTGTTGCTCCTACCTCTCTCCAGCTTCCTGATACACTGTGCTGAGGGGTCACCCAAGTGACCACAAGTGACCAAGTGGCCACTGAACGGCATTTGTTTTGGTGATTTTTATTATTTTCATCCCTGCCTTTAGCCTCTAGACATAGACCATTGATTCTTTCCACATCCAGCCATTTGAGACAACATGTTGGTGACTCGTTTCTGTCTTATGGCTAATCCAAGGGCTACAGCCACCTTAGACTATGCTGGAGCTTGACTCAGTGCCTATCAAAGCACAATCATCTTGTGTCACCACAAGCAAATCACTCACGATGAAGAAAATAAGACACCTATATGCTTAAGGTATCTAAATCCTGGCATGAAATCCATCAGCTTTAATCCTTAATTCAATTTACTGAAACTCTTCCTGCAGGGAGCAGGTCTGAAGATAACTTCCAGGGTCTGTGGTGAAAAGTTAAGCTGCAAGTGTTGCTATAACACTTTCCCTGAGACTGGTTTGATCCAGGTTCTTGAATCTGTTCAGCCTTGAATAGAATAGGTTGAACTTGCATATTAAACACTTTCTAACACAAAGTGGAACAGTTTGGAGCAAGTGCCATCTGCACAGCCTAGCCTGAGAAGTGATGAAGAACTATCTTCTTGCAGTCCCTGTTTCTGTAAACTTGTTAATAGACTTTCCTGACTATTTGGATTTCTCAGGGTAACCTCATTAGGCATGAGTTTCCACTGTCCTTTTTAAGGTGACTACAGACCATGGATATGAGCAGGTATTTCTTATTACTGCATAATTAATATACAAGAAGGAGATACTACAAAATATTTGCAGATAAAAAGAATTTTCTTGTATGCAGTAAACGGCATGGGTTTGTGCCAGGGAGGGCACCTGAAGTATAAGCTTCTCACAAAGGTATTTTTTGTTTGATAATGGTTGAGAGGGTGTTATTCTGGATAAAAAACCCCCACATTTGGTTTGTTTGGTTTTGTCACCAATTTACTGAGTTAATTTGCTTCCTGCATATGAACAAGTTCATGCTCCTGGGCAATTGCTATATTATTATAAATTGAATTAAGTAGTAGGATGAAAAAAGCATTTTGATGGATGTTGCTTATATATGCAGAACACATAACAATCTTGAGCTTTATTATGCTGCATTTTTTAAACGGATATCCCAGCTGAATGGTTTCTTTTTCCCTCTGACAAGCCAGTTGCCAGATGCTGTAGTAGCACAAGGTTGAGTCTGTCCAGTGATGGGGCTATGGTACATGATGTTCCTTTGATTTACCAAGGTGGTTTGTCTCTAGAGCTTCAGGCCAGGCTGCAGATTAACAGCTGGCATACTGGTGGTGTCACAAGTTCCCAGCCAGGGGACTTGGACCCTCAGCCCCAGCTGTGGGAGGTCTTCTTTTCCCCGACAGTGTCCCAGGCAGAATGACCTGTAAATTAACTAGGGAGAGGTTGGGAGCTGCTCGTGTGGAATTGATTCATTTGGTGTTTGAAAATTATGCAGAGTGCAAAGAAATACGAATGTTTTAGCAGCAAGGGGAGCAGCACAATGAGAAACACACAGAGAATTGGTACAATTCCTCCAGCAGCACCTCCACCTCCCCTGCAGCTTGAGGACTCTGTCAGGCATATGATGAGCAAAGAGTGTCTTCTGTGCTGCACTGGGGTAAGTTTTTCTCATAGTGAAACTTAAATGCCTTGTTTTCTCAGCATTTCAGTTTCAAAGTTACTGGGTACCAACAGGTTAAAATGCAATTTTTTGCTATTAAAAAAAAAAAGCCTGCAAAAAAGGAAACTGAGCAGGAAAAGAAGATGAATCTAATCAATCTACAATCTGCTTTGTTTACAGCTTAGGAGCTCCACAGAGCATAAGATAAGGATGTCTGACTAGTACTGCTTTAAGAAAATAACAGACTTATTGTTCAGTCTATTTGAAATATTACTGTTATCTAGAAAGTTAGACTAATACCTTTTGCAAAAATGCTAATGAAGAACGTACTCAGGGAGTAGTCACAGAAACAGGATGGATGAAGAAATCAAAACACTGTCCTTGCCCCACTATACTGACTTCCCTAGCAATACAGAAAAAATTTTCAGTACTTCAGGTGGTTTTCTGTTCTGCATTGGGACAAGACTAATACTCTCTCAAAATCACAAGGGACAAGGCTGCTGTCCCAATGGAGCCTTCAGCCCACTCCATAGGCTTTGATTCTCTCTAAGGTTTTAACCTAAGTGATCTAACCATACAGGTTTTGTGTGTAATGTGGGAGTGAAGTCTGCTTAGACTTCCTAGTCAGCATCTTTGTAAACAAGGACATCCTCCTATGGACTCTACATGGGGTAGAGAACATGTCATTAGAAGAATGACATGAATAACAATGGATATTCTAAAAGATAATGTTTCTAGCTTGTGAAGCTACTCATGCTCAATTTTGGCAATGTACTGGGTGTTTAATCGATTTTAATTTCTGTTTGGGCTTTGAAAGGATGTTTTGCAATGTGTGCAAATAGCAATATCACCATTGAACTAAAACAGTGAAACAGGTTTTAATAGTCAATTACTCATAAAAAGATGAGTCTTATGTGATTCACTCAAAGAGCCATTAATTAAAAGGAAAAGTGCAAAGGTTGTTGGTGATATTTAACCTGTCACCTTGGTTTTACTGAAGACAGAGAGCTAGGAGAAGGAGAGATGCCTTGCTATAGGATGACCTTCTTCAGTTAAGAAAACTCCCCGTTTTCACACTGTACCCAGAGCTGCCTCAGCTGGAACTCATTTGAATGTTTCAGGCATGCTCATGGGATCTAAATGAACTCTGAATTCCCCATTAAAAAATAAAGAAACGGCAAGATCTTTGTGAAGAGTTCAGCAAAGATGCTTTCTCAATGTGCACCATCAAACAAAAAGATTTATGGGATGCGTCTTTCTAAACAAAAGGCCCCAAAAACAATATGAAAAGGATCGTTGGATTCTGTTTAAATTAATAAAATCACATCTCTAAAGTATCTGAAAGAGGGCAATGGAAAATGAGTGAAATCTCCTGCCTGCAGTCGTTCAGCTCAAGAATGCCTCACCATGAAGCATGGTTTGATCGGGCTGCTGTGAATGCTGTTGGTCAGGTCATAACTTGTGTAAGTGAGGCAATTTTGTACTCCCCAGCAGTTTCATCTCTGTCATGGCCATTTTATGACAATAACCATTTCACAAAGAGGCAGCATTATCTTCTAGCTCAGATTAACCACTGGTTGAGGAGGGGCAGCTTGCCAGCTCCCAAACAGACTAGAACCTATTTTTCTCCTGAGCTACCTTCCTCTGAAATTGGCTGTGCTTCAGAAAATGAGCACCCAAGATGACTGCTGCTCCTTGACAAACTGATTCCCTCCCTCTCCTTGCTTATCCACCCTTCTGCTTTGTGGGGGACAGTTCCCCCACTGTGGAAGTGGAGAAAGTTCCTTCTTCACAATGAGGGAGAAGGAGCTGAAGGCAAATGACTCTTTTGTGACACCTCCTGCTGACGCATCCCCAACAGGGCTTCTGAGCAATCACCTCAATTCTGTGAATTCTGAAAATCCTTTTATTTTTTTTTTTACAAAATTACTGCTGGCAGCTCTAGGCATGCATTACATGGTAATGCAATCACTTGACTTTCCTGGCAATTTTTTGTTTGTTTGTTTTCAGCAGCTCTGTTGCTATTAAGCAGTAAATGTGATAAGCAGAGTAGGTAGGACATCAGTCTTGCCCTCATCAAGACAAAACACTGCGAAAAAAGCCCCAGTTACCACACAAATATGGTTAAACAACTCTGCAGTTACCATTGCTGAAATTACTCATGTTCTTCACTGCAGTGGCTTTGTTCTGCTTCATGCTATAGCACAGCCACTGGCATTTGCAAAAAGAGTAATTTGAACATCGTTCAACTTAACAACTGATGTAACATACATCAGACCTTCCTTTACAAGTCTTAACAGCATCCTATTTTGTTTTTAGAAACACTGCTAATGTGAGCCATGAAAAAAATTAATGAGGTCACCACATTCCCTCCCTCTCCTCCCAACCACCTTCCTCTAGATGTCGGGATCCACATCATCATCCACAAATCCTAACTATCCTTTTTTTTAAATCCACAACTGCTAGGGTTCACAGATGACACAATGTGCATCTTGCTGCCCTAACCTTCCCTTTCCAGCAGCCACTCCTACCTCTCTTGTGCTACTGTCATGTGTAGGAATAGGCTAGTATTCGTGTGGATAATTTACAGGCAGCCCACTGGTTGTTCAAAAGCCACCTGAACCCCAAAAGGTGACTGTGCCTTAGGTGGATATTTGAGGTTTGTACATAGTTACTTGGGACTCATCTGTAATAATCTGTTTTCCTCCCAATTTTAATTGCTATGTAAAGAACAAAAGCACACTTGCTGAACCTCACACTTTTCTCTAATTTATGCTGCAAGTTGCTGGAATGGGAAGTCTGTTGTTTTCTTATGAAAAGGGTATCGTGCATACCAGCAACATGACATTAATTGCAACATGAGTAAATAATTTACCTGACTCTTTTCTGTTCAGCAGTAAGTGGATTCAAGGCCAGAAGATGATATTCACAGCAATGTAGAATCATAGAATGTTTTAGGCTGGAAGGGACCTCTAGAGGTCATCTGGTCCAACCTCCCTACACAAGTAGGG
>VYZX01033436.1:60239-84987 GCA_013401335.1 Brachypteracias leptosomus
AAAAAAAAAAAAAAACAATGTCAGAATACATAGTAAATAAATGCAAAGATGTAAAGACTGACAAAAATCTGGAGCCAGATACTACTATTATCAGAGATGTTTATATAATACAGAGAGATTTTGAAGAAACTGGCAAGAAATAGAGGAGGCACCTCAGGAAACTTATTACAACCCTTGAAAGTAAGTTGCAACTTGATGTAGTACCAGGGTGGGGGGAATCCATCAGGACACCTTCCTTATTAAATCCATGAAAGTTACAAGTGCGATGTCTTCTGTTTGCATTCCAAACACCACCCTGTGGGGGTGTCCGTGCGGGCAGACTCTCAACACACACTCGCAGCAAAAGGCTTTCCATCTTCCCAAGCGCCTGCAGACCGGAGGCATCAGGCAGGGACATGGCCGTGCCCGAACGTCCGTGACGATCGCTCCTCACTTTGACTACCGAGCCGTCCTGGCAGAGCCCGGCACACGCAGACCCTACTTGGAACAGAGTCCGTGCAAAATCCCCGTCTGACAGCGGCAGCCGCTGCCGGGCACTGTTAGTCCTCGGGCGCTGCTTCCCGGCGCGCCCCGAGCCGGGGTACCTGGAGGCAGGAGGGGAGCGGTTCGCACTCCCTGCCCGAGGGGAGCGGTTCGCACGTACCCGGGCCCGCTGAGCCCTCACCTGCCGGGGCCGGGCTGCGTCTGCCCCGCCGAGCCTGCCAGGGGACTGCGAACGGCTCCACTTGCCTGGGTCCAACAGTGCGCCCGGGACAAGCTCATGAACCGGGACAGCGCCTTCACTTTCTGAAAGTGCGTTAAATTAAGGCTCGAGCTTAGTTTTTGGGCAACTCTCGCCGGCCGCTTGCGGGCGGGAGCCACTAGCCTCGGGGCGCCGGGAGCGCGTTGCCCGGTGGGGAGGGCTGTAAATACACCAATAACGGCAGTAACGCCGGTACCTGCTCGCTTCTCAGCAGTGGGCGGCTCCGAGGAGTTCGCTGCGCCCCTGGCTAGGGTCAAGGCGGCCCCCGCGGCTCTCACAGGCCGGCGGCGAGCGGCGGGGCAGGAGCTTGTCCCAGGGAGGACCCGCCTCCGGCGGCACCGGCACCGGCNCGATGGAGCGGGGAGCAGCGGGCGCCTTCCCTGGTCCCGACGGGGAGACGGCGCTGCCTGAGGTGAGAGCGGGTGCGGGGCCAGCCGGGCGGTGTCGGGTGCCGCCCGCCCGGCAGTGGGTGGGGGTAACTTTGCCGTTCTCGGGAGGTATCGGCCGGTAACTTGCCGGGTTCCCGCCCCGAGCCCTGCGCGGAGTGAGGGGCGCAGCCAGAGCCCGGGCGAATCGCGGCCGCCCCGCTCCGTCCCTCCCCGTCTCCCTCGGCCGGGCCGCTGCCCGCGGGTGCCCGACAGCCCCGCGCTGTGCGGTGGTCGCTGCCGATCCCCGGACCCCTTGCTCCGTGCCCTGCCCGGGCACCCCGGCCGGCGGCTCGTCCCCCCGTCCCCCGAGAGCGGCAGCCGAAGGTAACGGCGGGGGCCAGCGCTGGGAGCAGGGGTCGTGCGCTCGGAGATGCGGAGGGGGCCGCGTCTGCTCGAGAATACTTTATGTGTGCTTGCTTGCTTGGGGTTTTGAGGCGTCGTTTCCTGTAGTTACAGAAACGGGGTGTATTGAGCTGTCACTGAAATCTCGGTAGTGTGCTCTGCCGGGTAAATGCACAGGAGCCCCCAAACCTGTAGTTTTTGCTTAGGCAGAGCTCCCGCGGGGTTCCCGGGTCTTCGTTGAGGTTTACACAGAATTAAATCTTTAGTCAGGTTGCAACATCTGCTAAATGATATGTATAGCTAACGTGATTATGGATTTCTGTTTGGATCCTAAGCAAAATTTGCTCTGAATATGCATGTCAGTCATAGTTAGTTTGCTGAATGTGTTACTAAAAAAATTTGAGTGCATATTCTCAATAAGATCAGACCATACATTGTGAAGGAGGGCAAAGGGTCTGTCCTGATTCAGAACCACACTGGACGGTTTTAATATACTGGATTCAGCAGAGGCCCTGGAAACAGGAGTTAAGATTTGTCCTGACAAAGATTCTTCTCCATAAGACCCTTGACGACCCTGATCACTTCTAGTGGAATCTTCTGAAGGGGCGAGCTCTCCTTTCCGTACAGTGCTTGTGCTGGAGTTACTCTTGCAAGAACTTCTTGTCCCATCTTTCTCCCTGGGGGAAGATTGACTGGTCCATAAAAAGGACCCAAACCTTCACTTACAGGTATGTTTTTGGTTCAGCCTGCAGTACCAAAGTTCTTTCAGAAGGAAAGGTGTTTTTCAAGTCTGCTTATCCCCCCTGGCTATTTCAATGGTTCTGAAATGACTTGAGAAATGACCTTCAGAGAAAGAAGTCAGCTTTGCTCAGAGGATTTCAAACCTTTTTTATTTGCTCTTCCGAAGGCTTCCCTAAAACAAACAAGCATTTGGAAGGAAACCTATAGCTGAATATTCAGCACTTCTTTTCTCTTGGGTAAAAGCTGATAGACTTCTCACTTGATTTGGAAAGGTTTCAAGCCAAGCACGAAAGATCAAATTTGACACTGCTAAAGTAAAACCTAAGGTAAGGCAAAAGACAGTAGTCCTTTTTTGTACATCACCCCTTATGTGAGGAAAGGGGGTTAAAAACTAGGTGAATTGTCTTAGGATTTTTTTCCATGACAAATCAATAGTGTATCAATTTCTGTGAAAAGTCAAGACTTCTGCTTTTAAAAAAAATATTTGCAATATCACCAGATATTTTCAGGCAGTACGTATCTGAGACACTACTGCACTCACTAGGAGATTAACAGAACTTGGCCTTGTGCCACTGGTCTTGTGCCTAATAATACATCGTGGGAGCACCGCATTAACTGTCAATAAATGTCTGTCATCTCTTTGGGCTTAATTACAGAATGGTTTTAAAACAGCAAACAGAGGAAAGTTTCAGCTTTTAAATGTGATACAGCCCTGGGTATGAATAGCTCTCATGGTGCCTGGACCTATCAGCCCTGTCCCCATTAATAAAGCCCTGCTTTGTTTACGTGCCTTTGGTTTTGAAGCTCTAAAATATATTAGGTCAGTTTTTAGTTTCCTTTTGGCAGCTCCACGTTGATAAAACAGATGAGAGAAGAGTTGCATTTCTTTGCTGAACAGGGTGCTGAGGCAGGATTGGTTTTTGGATGCTTCTCATCTTTCCCTTTTCTTTGTTGTCGTCGTGTTTGATTCTGGGAGAAATCCTTTTAAATGCCTGACTACAATTTCACAACAGTCTAAGAAATTGCCCCCAGGTAATTGGATTGTGCTTTGCACTGAACCCGGTACTGTCTGCAATCAAGACAGGAGCAGTAATCAAGCTGGTGTTAGATGGATTTTTATACACTATGGAGACCCTCATACTTCTGTAGAGCAAGACCTGTCTGATTGGAGAAGCTAGAGCCAGGAAAGCTGGTGGGAACTGACAATGCTCTAGCTAATCTGTGCTAATCATTATGCATAGGTTCTGTTGGTACAGGGTAAGAGTACCCAAACGGTGACATATTTCAGAGTATTGTCTTCTGAATGCTCAGCACAGCTTTTAGCTTGCATGTAGACAGTTATTTGATTGCTTGTTTTAAGCAATCAGGGGAAGGGCCAAACTGAATGTAATCACTGTGTCCTCAAGTTGTTTGCAAGGCAGAAAGAGAAGGATTTTAATACTGAACAGATGATAAAAATAAATATTCAATTTGAATGGTATTAGGAAAAGAAACAAAACTGGAGGTAGTGAAAACTCTTAAACATTTTCTAAAGGTCTAAGTCTTTGAGAAGCCTTTCTCCTATTTTAAAAATTATATAGGCAGTTAAGGACCAGAGTGTTAAATTTTTGATTATAGATAGGTCTCAGAATGGGGTTCGATAACTTTGTCAGGTGTATGTAAGTGATAAGGAATGAGATTGTTTCTTTTCAAATTTTTTGTAGCTCTATTAAAAAAAAATGAAGAAGCCATATCAGTTCTGGCCAGGTACCTCTTTAAATATTCAGTGTGCCCTGCATTGCATCAAAGAGCTTATTTGCTTAATTAAGACATCAGTTTTGAGTTATGTGACTTGCACGTTTTCTTACTCAGATTAATCTCTTCATCAGATTGATTATGACACCTTTTGTAACCAATGGACCTTAATGTTTTATTTGCATCAGTTGGGAATTTTTAAGTATCTATGAATTAAACCTGACAACTTCAATTTTGTACTGCTTTCCTGTTATATTCTTATTCTGCATCCCAGCTGAAACTATGTCCCATTTCAGGAGGCAGTTTAGCCATACAGAAAGTCAGACTCTATTGCTTCTGTGTGGTGTCTTGCCTGTGGAAGACCTTTTCCTTGCTCCTTGCTTTTACTTTTTCAATGGGACTAAGATACTAAGGCAAACTGACATTCTATGTGGTGTGGTTAAATAGTGAGCAGAATAAAAAAATAATATTTTTGAAGACTCTGGTGCTGGTCATATTGGCTGATGCAAGGTGAGTGGTGCTTCCATTATCCTTAGATGCATGTATTCCACTGAAGAACAGTTTCTGGACCATTATTCTGCTTATTAAATATTTTAAATCTCATTGTTTTTTCACCCTGGAAGAAGATGAGAAGTCTAGAGTCTTCCAGCTTTGTAACATGAACTAGCATCTCTGATAATTATTTATGTTATACCAACAAATTTCCCATTTCACAACCATTTGGTGCTAAAAATCTAAAACTTTATAGCAAATCAGAGGTTTGTGGCATTTTTTCCAAATGACGGAAAACTAAAGGAAGAATTTAAATTTCTATAATTGAATCAAGTCACTTTAATGTGTTCCTATCTCTGAGTAGAAAAGGTCCCGAATGATCTCTTTCTCGTTGTGTTTCAGGATTCTAAACATTAAAAATAAGGATAATTAGGACTGTTAACTGTTATACCAGCTATTGGTAAAAGTAAACATAAACCCACTGTGTTTACAGGGTATCTGCACAAATAATGATTTGCCATGTTAACTACTGTCTTCTGTTTTCTGAGCGCTCTTGGTAGAATCCATGAAGTTTGTTGAAAAGAAGGGATCCAACTAAAGCATGTTAAATTAGAGTTCTGCACAACTGGTGGGAGGTAAATCAACACTAGACAAATGGGCAAGAACACGAGTATTTAAAAGGAAAAATGTTGTACTAAAGATTCTAGGAATATTAAAGCAACCGAGATGAAACAAAATACAAATAAAGCATTAGAAATGTATCTTTTCAGTTTATTTCAAGAGGTGAAGAATTATGCATGCTGGTGACTGTGGAGAATATTCTTCTTTTTCAGACTTTTGTGTTTCTTGAAGAAACAAATAGTGTTTAGACTGAGATGGTACCAACAAGAAGCCCTCTGCAAATATTAATGGTGTGGGTGGGTTTTGACAATTGAGTTAGGACCATTTGTCTCAAGCCTTCTACAACTGGCTCTATTAGCAGAATAATAGGCTGATATCTACTGGGCAGGGTATACTGGGTAAGATCCAGCACTATGTGCAAGGTTCTCTTGTGCCAGGTTGCCCACTGCTCGCCCACTGGTGAATAGAAGCTCCATGGGAACAGCTGTGGATGTGCTGTGCTCCTGAACTCCATCGCCCCCCAGATGGAAATCAGAGCTAACACAGAATCATTTAGGTTGGAAAAGACCCTTAAGATCATTGAGTCCAGCTGTTAAACTAACACTACCAAGTCCACCACTACATTGACTTTGCTTGGTACCCCAGGGATTTGAGCATAGTCCCCTGGGAACTTTGGAGAGGAATGATAACGTATTTATCACCTCAGAAAATCTGAGAAGAGCCATTCTGAATGTGTGTGTCTTTTGCCATCCTGTTGTTTTTAGGGGTTTTGTTTGGGATTTTTTTAATGTTTCTAGTCAGACACTATTAAAATGAGCCAAAAATTAGGTTTCTCAGATGTACTGTAAAACAAGCATCATGTGTTGGCTGTGAAGCAAATTCCTCACATGTGTTGTCATTTAATGCTATTTACCCCACTGTCTTAATGGCAAGACATCTGTAATTTTAAAATGTTTAAAGAGAGACTGGGCAAACGAAGGATAAAGGAGAAGTGAACCAGTCAGATTTAGGATAAACCATCCTCCAAGGATTTGGCACCAGATGTGAGAATAATTTTTTTTGCCAAGCCTTGTATCCCTGAAAAATATACCTAACTTCAAGTCTAGCTCATTTCTAAGACTTTGAGATTTTCTCAATCCAGGGTGTTGAACAGAAGTGAATCCTGAATGGGAAGCTCATTTCCACCCACTTCTAAATTTACCAGTTAGAACTGGATCTAGGCTATTGCTTTGAATTCTTTGTCTTATCAAACCAGCTTTGAATCAAGGAAAATACTACTTGGTTACTCATTCAGCTGCAAATGGCTCTCTCTTAGGGCAGATCTGCTTACTATGGTGACTTTGAAGGTGTGAAAATTCGCATCATCTCACAGTCTCTCCTTTTCACCTTCTCCTTCCCCTTGGTCCCTTCCTTGCCATGGGGCTCAGCAGCGCATGGATCGTGAGCCCTGGTTTCTATGCCTTATACTGCTGCTAGTTCAGGTGGGTTTGGGATTACTGGGCTGTTACTGGCCTGAACTGGAATGATTTCATTTGCAGTTATACTCAAAATTTGGTTGAGTGGCTGAAGCGATACTGAATTGGGTGAGCAACAATATGAGAATATCGTATTCAGCATCAATAGCAATTGAATTGTGCTGTTTTAACCACAGAAGTGATGGAAGTTACTGAAGGAAACAATATGTGATTCCCATTAATGAGTTGAGGTCATGTTGCTTGCACTGGTGGTGTGAAGCAATGTCAGCCAGGAGCCCAGCCTGCTGTCTAAAGTTGGTTATCATACTAATTGGACAGATTTTTCAGTGTGTATAAATATGTTCTGAGGGGTTTTTATGTTTTTTAAAAGAGGAACATCCTGCTTTGGAAATGATATGGAAGCAATTGCTAGAGAAAGTGCATTGTCAACACTAAATCACTGGATGGTCAAAATAATAAGATAAGGGATAGACTGAACTTGAGGGAAGATGAGGAATTTTTGAACTTGTCAGAGTGAAGTGTAAGAATCCTAGGTACTGCTGATCAGACTGTGAGGGACAGTAGGAGAAGCAGTTGTTTTCCTTCGGATTATGAGAGCAGTTTTTTCAACTGGTAAAGCCAGGAAGCTGTAGCCTCCGTGGAGACTTTGCAATCACAATATGAATTCATTCAGCAACACTGAGTGAAAGCCAGGTCTCTTTAGTTTAAAGCTTTTCAAATATTATTCCAAGGCTAAAGTCTGTATGGGCTAGGATTCTACCTTATTCTGACCTACCAGGATGAGGTTTTTACTTGCTTCTCAAGAATGAATTCTCTTTCCTCATAAACTACCTTTGATAATGTTATTGAGTTAAGGAGGAGACACTTTAAAAAGCAAATATTTTCCAGGATGTGGAGCACATCCTCAGAAATTTTAGTTTCTAACTCAACATCAGAAATGATTGCTTTTGAAGATCATTGTAACATACCTCTAGTAAATGAAGATTATGATAGACCATCAAGACTGATGCCATCTTTACATATTTCACGCTTCATTTCCTTTTTAATTTTTTTTCTTGCAGTGAATTTACATTTTATTTTGGTGGCAGAGACTTGCTATGTGTCTCCACAGACAGGCTAGTACCACTTTGTTACTGTTACTGGACATTTTGCCATATTTTCAGGCTGCGAGACATTGTTTTTCAGCTGAGCTGTTAAATTTGTTTGCAGTAACGCAGGTTGACCTAGTTCTGAGCTTACCCCTGTGCTCGGAATAATGACCAGTCTTACCTGCCGGACCTAAGCAATCAGTGAAGCCACAAGAGGTTTGTTTGTGGTTTCTATTGATGTTTATCTGTATGCTTACTTAGAACAATATTGTCTATATAATATCCAGAAGCACACAGTAAAATCTTGACCCTGTTATGTTTAATCATGGAAGTAGTTCCTATGGCAGTACTCATGGTGATAACATTCTGTCTTAGTTCCCATCGAAGTTCTATGTATCTTTTCCAGCTTGTCATTCAGTTGAATTTGTTTTCGTTAAGTAAAAGTCATGGTGCCATATCCACTCTTCAGCTTACAAGAAGGCAGGAACAACTCCAGTCATACCAGTTCTAGTTCAGATGCAGTTGATTTGCTATAAGTTCTGTATTTAGAATATCTGTAAAGTTATCAAAAGTGTTTGAGGAAAGGCTTTTCTGAATATGACTCTAAAACCTGTGAAAACTTTGAAAATGTACATAGATTAGGGAAGCTAATCAGACTTACATATGAAAGAGAGAAATAAGAGAAATTTAAAAAGTCTTTTCATGACAAGTTGAAGTAGTCCTGAAGCAGGTAAAACTGATTTAAAAACTAAAGGTCGGGTTCTTTGGGGCTTGGAAATGTATGCACAACCTTTTCTTTATCCACTGAGAGCAGAAGCAGCATATCCTCCAATTTGAGAGTCCCAGCATTTGATAATTGTAGGCTGCAAATCCCCCCTTTGTGTATGCTCTTCAATGTAAATGTCACTAAAATATTTCTTGGTTTAGTATTAAATTTAGTATTTCCCTTAAACCCTTACTCTGAGTTCAGCCTCTCCTGGTGGTTTTATGAGGCCTCATGCTGTGAAGGCTTTCTCTGGCTGCAGAAGGACTTGAATTTGCTCTGCAGACTGCTGTTAGGGGCTCTGCAATGGGAGCAATCCTTGGCTAGATGGCATGGAAATATTATTCTTGGCTATGCTGAGGTAAATCAAAGGAGCCCGTCCAGATCTACCATGATATAAATGAGAACACATCTCTGTCCTAGATGTTTTTTGTTGTATTTCTTTGTACTTGTACTGTGGTCTGGAGTTAAAACCCTCAGAGTTACGGATTAATAGTATATTGCCCTTGGGCTAAGCAAGGGTAAAACTTCCGATTTTATTTCCTTTCTAACTTTTAAAATAAAAATTTGTGAAAAGAGATCATATTTAGTGCATAACCCTGCCAGACTTTACCCTTTATGAATAATTCTCATTTACACAAACAGTCCTACCAAATATGCATGAGTCCACTGTATGTTTGGACAGGACACTGTATCAGAACACTGATAAGTAAGGGGTTTCAAGAGTGGGTCCTTACAGAATATTTTAAAACCTTCTGTTTATCAAATCTCATACCTTCTAATTACTAGTTCATGGTTCATATGCTTTGTCATTTTAATAAGTGTGGTGAATCATTTTTAATAGCTATTGTGTTTCTCTGTAAGCTCTGATAGCATCTGTGGTAGACTGTGACAAATAACACCTGTTCAAATGCTGTATGTGTGTTTGTGTATGCTTCTCAGAATACACTTTTTTGTGTCATAATGAGCATGGCACATTATGCAATAACCACTAACTACAATTCTTTTTTTTTTTACGATTGTCTAGAATTAATTTATTCCCCAAATGAAGGGATCCATCTTTAGCTTAAGTGAGAGAGGACCAGCATAGGATCCAGGACTCATACATTGCTATATGTATATATATGCATATATCAGTGTGAAAAAACAAAGTCACGTGAGGATTTGTTATATATAATGAAAGCAGTCTGATTCTTTTCTGAAGCCTCTAGAGTCAACTTTTCCCTGGGCTTTTCTTGCCTCTTTCTTGACTGAGAAGATTTTTCAAGCATGATCTAAAGATCAAAGAGTTGATGACATGGTTTTCTTCCCCCTTGTTTTTGCTTCCTTAGTATCCTTTGTTCTAGTTACTCATGCTTGAATATCCTTACAAAAAGGATGGTGTCTATTTGTTCTTCTTTTACCCCTGGAAGTATGGGTAAATTAACCAATTATGACTATAAGCCAAGGGTACTGTTTGTTGTAGAAGGCTGAGGAGCAAAAGGAGTGAGATAACAGTGAGCTCAATGGTGGGGTGTGCAGTTGGTGAGCTGTGCAGTTTGATACATATTTAAACTCTGATTACATCTCCCTGGAAACAGAAAGAAGCCAATTACCACTGTCCTGGCCTTCATGGTGTTAGCAGTAGCTTAGGATAGATTTCATCTTTCTTTTCAGCACTTTTCACCACTGTCACTTCAGAGATCGCTGCAGGGTCCTGGCATCATGCGCTGCAGTCTTTCCTTGAACTTTGTCACAAGAGCTATATGAGGTCCATATTGACCTATTTAACAGGATTTTGATAGTGTTTTCCCTCTCAATAACCTAGTTATTGCCTGTGTACCTTCTTTAGCTCAACCAACCTCAATTGCAAGCAGAACTGTAGAGGTGACAGAGTACAGATCTCAGAGGAATTCACAAAAATAGTTTGCAATCTTGATCGAGAGCAATATTTTTTTTTAATTATCTTTTTCCATTAATCTCAAGAACCCACTGGAGAATGGCAGTTTATACCATTCTTGGCATTCTCAAAAGTGGACCATTATTAAAAAGTAGTTGTATTACAGAAAGATCACATTCTACAATTTTTAAGTTATTCTCTGCATCACTAGAGATTTCAGTGCAAAATAATGAATCAAGAGACACAGCTGCAGTTATATCGAATAACATAGAAAGGTATAAAAGAAATCAGACCCTTTATTCTCAGAATGTGAATGAAAATGCAGTGTTTCTGTTCAGGAGCAAAGTGCTCCTAAGAGCAAGATATGTCATGATTGCTCATTATGAGATTCCTTGAAGTTTCCAGCGAATTGTACTGTATTAGCCACTGATTTTTTCCATCCTATTTCCATTTATGAAATCTATTAGAGGAGGTCTGACTTTGAGCCATTCATTGTTGGAATTTCAGCTGGCCATAAAATGTCTTCAAATAGTCATAAGTGTAATGATGTGTAAAATTGCACAGACTGTTATTTTGACCTTAAATGGTACCAGGTCAATGTAGAACAAGGGTTCAGGCTATTTATTCATACTCTTGTCATTATTTTCTGTCCTACTTTGTCATGAACATGTGTTTTGTCTGCACTGGTTTTGTGCATTCACTTACCCATTCACAGGTGTCTCAAAGAGCCATCTGAGATGTCTTGAGAGTCATCAGCTGCATATTCATAGGGCTGCTTCTGAAAAAAGCTGTAGGTCCTTACAAGCTAGGCTTAGCAGTGCCTGGCTTCAGGTTTCTGAATGAACTCCTAAGACCCAGGTTTGGTTCCTGTGCTGCCCATACCATCTGCATGCACTGCAGGTGAGTCCCTGAGCAGATATGTTCTGTAACACCCTCCTGCTCCACTCCCCAGTTACTCTACTTGAGTGTATAGTGTGACTTAAAGCTTTTCTGCAGCCTGTACAGCTGAGTTTCCATTCTCTGGAAAGCAGAGTACTAGAAAGTGTGGGAACAGGCAAGAAAATAGGCTTCTAGATATCTTTAGTGTCAATTCAGGATATGGCCAGGTTTTGTACCTGTTGGCAGAAGGCAGGAAGTGCTCCAGACTAGACATTGTCATGATTGATTGGTTTCTTTCTCTGCAGGAGTGTTTCTGAAGCCCTATCACATAGCCAAGGCTGAGTCAAAGCTTTAAGCAGGTACCTCCCCAAGTCCTGTTAAAATGGGATGGTCTTCATGGGTAGTTGCCTTCAATTATTTGAAAGGACAGAGCTGAGCCTGCTGGTTTCTTTGGAAGGGCAGTGAGGAGTGAGGTGGGACAACAGTGCCTTTGAGGTGAAGCCGTGAGACTGGGAACTAAGCTGCCCTCTGCGGTGAAAACCTCTGATTCTGAACATCTGGGGCAGTGCTCTGGCTTCTTGGCTGGGAGTTCTCTTCAATTCCCATGCTAAAGCTGTGCCACCAGCACCAGAAACTCTTGCAGCTGAATTTAGAAGGCAAAGGCAAGAGGGCGCATGACGTTGAGCCCTGTGATGGTGGTGGTGTGGAGCTTGCTTCTCATACAATGAGACTGGGGATGAAAAAGAATGAATGAATGTGATAATGAAACAAGTATCCCTCTGCCACTTCTGTAACTTTATCTGAGCCAACTGGCAAGTGTAGGAGTGATGGGAAATAATGTGGGTTTTAAAAACATTCTTGTGTTTTCTTACTTACCTATACTTACTTCTGTCTGCTACACCAGTGGGTTCTCAACAGCACAGCAGTAAGTGCAATATTAGTACAGTGATGGTTAGGTTTTTCTAATTATGAAAAACCGATTTCATTTATCAGATTTTATATTGCAGCCACATTTTTTATTGTGTGTTCTGAGATGCCTTATAGTGTCTTTCAAAGAAACAACATGGTAGCAGTAGAGGTTGTTAAATCCATAGCCCTAAAGGAAACTGAACATTCTTAACAGAAAATGAGACAAAGCTTGTTAATGAAATGTGTTTGTGTGTCAGACTGGGTGCTTTCTTCCTTGCAGTTGCATTTACTGACTCTGATGTGGTTCTGGCTGCTGCTAGTGCCTGCCTTTCTCTGGAGGGACAGCCTCTCTGCTTCTTGGGGGAAGAGAGGGAATGAGACCTGACCGCTGACTTCCATCCTTTTTTTTAAAATTTTATTTAGTGGAGTGGCAGACAAGGGTGTGAGAGAGAGGGGCAAGTCCCTTGGAGCTTTGTGGAGACAAGATGTGTGTGAGGTAATGCCAAAGTCCCTCTGGAGGGAAGGACAAGGCCACCAGGGAGGTGGTGTTAGAAGTGCCTTCTGTGACCTGACATGCAGGATGTGGTAGAAGAGAAGGCTTAGGTGAGGTTGCAAGACGAAGGTCTTTGCTGGAGCTTCCATTTCAAAGATTTTGTGGGCAGTGGGTTTCTTGCATCTGGGAAGGGCTGGGAAACTAGTGGTTGGGTACATGCATGGCTAGATAAGATAGGGACCAAGCTGTAAGACCTTTGAGTATAATTGCATTAGACAGTCCTGACTCCTTATGGACATTGGTGTTGTGGAGCACTTTGAAGAGTCTGTGTTTACACAGAAGATGCTGCTCAGCCTTAATGACTGGTACTCCTCAGCCTTAGTAAAGCTGTTGGTTTGTTACAACATGTGTTACAAGGATAGATTTAGGCTAAGCCTAGCAAAGCTTTAGCCCTTCTCCCACTGTCTCTCTCCACTGCAAGGGAATCAGAAGAACACTGTGGCTTCCCATCCGCATGTGCTGCTGACAAAGAATCAGACACAAAGACAGCGTCACGTAGGAAACAAGAGGCTGTCATTTCTCCCCATCAACTGCTTGGTGTCTGGGACTCAGCCTGCCACTGACCCTTTGGGGAGCCCGTGTCCCTGGTGCAATGTGTGTGGAAAAGATGCATCTGCTCCTTTCAGGGGTGCCTAAAGCACTGAAAACATATTTCAGCATCTTGAGGTGGGACGAGAAGACATTAGCCTGCAGCTAGATACCAGTTGTAAAGCACACACAGTTTGGGGAGGACTGAGCTAGTGGACTGAAGTACACAGAGCTGATTTCCTTCAGAGAGGAGATGAGTGAAGGAGGAGTAGACAGCAGCATATGGTGGTTCAGCTCTGAAAAGACGCTGTGCAAAATGGCACTTCCTTATTTAGCAGATCAGTTTCCTCCGTGGGTGCCCAGACTTGATTTTGTAGAAGACCTAATTCTTTCCTTGATAATTTAATGGATCTGGAAACAGAGAATCTTATTGGTCCTCTGACTGAGGTTTTTTTCCAAAGTGGAACTTCAAGGCAAATAACTTACATAGGAGGAGAAATTTAGGAGGCAACATACGAAGATTTTAGGCCACATTTGGAAAGCTTTTCAGAAGTAACTAAATGCAGAAGAAAGAATCATGGGGGCAAAAAAAAAGCCTGTTTACTTTCATCTGCTCCTGAGCTGGACAAAATCAAAGGAAAATGTTTGCTCAACCATGGAAACATCTTGGAAACATCTGCAAGCTGATGCTTCAGATAACCTCCTTCCTCCTACTCTGAAAGATCTGCAGGCTGGGAGGGGAAACATAGGTAAGAGGAGACTGGAGCTTAATAGAAGGAGAAGAGAAGTTGTATTTGGTCTGGCAAGCTGCACATTTTATTGCCATTTGAAGCTACATTATGATCAATCTCATGCTCTTGAAGTCAAAGAGAAAACTTAGAAGTGTTTATTCATTGACTAGGAAAGGCAAGGAAATATATAGAATCATAGAATCATTTAGGTTGGAAAAGACCTCTAGGATAATTGAGTCCAACCTTTGTCCAACATCTCCCTGATCCATAGACCATGTCTTGAGGTGCCACATCTACTTGTTTTTTGAACACCTCCAGGGATGGCGACTCCACCACCTCCCTGGGCAGCCTGTTCCAGTGCCTGACCACTCTTGCAGTAAAGAACTTCTTCCTAATGTCCAATCNCATTTGATCCCCTCATCCAGGTCATCAATGAAGGTATTAAACAAGACTGGCCCCAGAACTGAGCCCTGGGGGATCCCGCTTGTGACCGGTCACCAACTGGATTTAACTCCATTCATCACAACTCTCTGGGCTTAGACATCCAGCCAGTTTCTAACCCAGCAAAGAGTCCACCTGTCTGTGCTATGTGCTGCCAGCTTGTTCAACAGGATGCTGTGGGAGATGGTGTCAAATGCCTTCCTGAAGTCCAGGCAGACAACATCAGCTGTCTTGCCCTCATCCACTAGGCAGGTCACCTGGTCATAGAAAGAGATCAGGTTGGTCAAACAGGACCTGTCTTTCATGAACCCAGGCTGGCTGGGACTGATCCCACTGTTGTCCTGCACTTGCTGTGTGAATGCATCCAAGATGGACTGTTCCATTATCTTCCCCTGTAACAAGGTCAGGCTGACAGGCCTGTAGTTCCCTGGATTCTCCTTCCTGCCCTTCCTGTAGATGGGCATCACATCAGCAAGTCTCCAGTCATCCAGGACCTCCCCTGTTAACCAGGACTGCTGATCAATGATGGAGAGAAGCTTGGCAAGTGCCTCTGCCAGCTCCCTCAGCACTCTCGGGTGGATCTCATCTGGCCCCATAGGTTTGTGTGTGTCCAATTGGCTTAGCAGGTCATTGACTGCCACTTCCTGGGTCACAAGGGGATTATTGCGGTCTCCATCACTGTCTTCAAGCTCAGGGGGCAGAATACCCTGAGGATATCTGGTGTGGCTGTTAAAGACCGAGGCAAAGACAACATTAAGTACCTCAGCCTTTTCCTCGTCCTCAGTGACTTCTTTCTAGCAAAAAGAATGCACTTTAGGTTTTATGTTTCATATAGTATACCCTAGTTATACTTCTAGGCATTGAATGGAAGATGAAATAAGACTAGTCAAGGCTAAGTGGAGATGTGTGCTCAAAATTGGTCGTTATCTCCTGTCAAAGTTACAGTCTAGCCTTATGTTGCACCTCTATAGAATTTCAGCAGACCAAATTTGGGAAGTTTTTACAACTGCCAAGGGTAATCAATTGAGAGAAATCTGTGGAAGGAAAGGAAGATGAAAAGTGCTGACAGTTAGTTAACTTTGTAAACTGTGAGCCTAAAGGTTACATATGTCATCTAGAAGTAGGAAAGAAGCCTAATAAAAAGAAAGAAAATTTGATACCAGTCTTTGTCCTAGAAGGTCCCAGGAGAAAGAGGGACATAGGAAAGGTTGAATGTATCTGTTGCAGATACTTACTGGGTGTTTCAAGCAATAATATTTGCAGAATTAAAAAGAAATGGGAGGATTTAAACTGATATTTATTAGAGCATAAAATAACTCATAGCAAAAGGTTTTAAGAATAATAGGAACCTAAGTCAGTAAACCAGAATGACTCTGAAATAAATTGTGACTGCACCGATTACACAGGTTCGCTTATTCTGTTTGTGGGAGCTTTTGCGCATTCTGAATATTATTATAGTCTCTGACCAGATTTGTTTTCGGTTATTCAGCTGTGATTCTTTTCATGCAGAAACTGCAAATGTATGAAGTGATACAATAACAATATTTTGCAATATCAAAACTTAGAAAGTGATACTTAATATGCAATATCCTCTAGATTAAATATCCAAATCTTCATTGGGCTTTGGGTTTGTGTGTTCAGAGTCATTCAGATATGAAAAATCTACATTTGAGCATATACAGCTGCACTTGAAAAGACATTTGAATAGCTGCATAGCTAATTAGCTGATCCAATTATGTGAGAATATTTTGTATATACAGATAAGGAGGTGGTGAAAATGTACCTTTAAATATAATTTCTTTTCACTGTTTTGATAATTTAAAAAGTCATTGCTTATTGAAAATGTCAAGAAAATTTCATTTGTTGCCCACATATTCCCTGGGTGGTAATAGTAACTCACCAACCCTGCTGTGCTGGAGGGTACAGCAGTGAGGATGGAGAAAGAGGACATCAGCACACAGAGCAGTGTGTGAAAAGGCAGGGTGGACCTCAAACATCTCAACAAGTAGCAAAGAAAAGTTTGCCAGATGAAAAGGTGCTATAAGCATTGTTTCAAAAATCAATTTCAAGGCCCGTGAGGATGAGATCATAATAGCTTTGAAAGCAGGACTTGGGTAAATAAATGACAAATTACTGTTTCTAAAACCCTGCTTCAGTAATCCATATTCAGTCAACTTTTGACTTTGCAGCTTAGATTTGATAGCTAGAAATAACTGGCATGAAATTCTGTGGTGGATAACGGTTGCAGGCCAACTTTTTAAAGCGTATGGCCACATGCTAGGTTATATATATATGCTATGCTGCATAAATGTAATTATGCAAGTGGAGCTCAAGTTTTGGTTTTAGGAGCAAGCGTTAAACGCTCGCTGGTGTGTAAGAGCAGATATCCATAAGGGAGGTGCTCAGCAATGACTGTGACATATCCAGGTGAATTTAGAATGAAGATGTCTGTAACATCTGTAAAATTCCTCCTTGCTGTTTGTCTCCAACAATGTGGCTGAGGGTAGTGGAGCTGTCACTGCTGCTGACTCGCGGGTGAAAATAAAGGTGCTTAGGAGTGCGAGATGTGGTGGCAATGAGGGTACATGTTGTCTGTTCTCTCACCCTGTCCCCATCTTGCCCCTACAATTTTGGACTTGGAATTCAGGAAGGCCCATTTGTAGTTGTTTCTATTTCTTTGCTTTCTCTTCTTCCTCTCATTTGATGGAAGCACTCAGTAGATTTGCTGGAGCTGAGGAAGCACTGGTTCTGTGTGTGCAAAAACACCATCATTCTAAAAATTCTAACAGGTTTACAAGCAAAAAGAGCGAGGACATCCTACGCTGTTCTGTATCCAGGATTAAAATCAGCTTTCTTAATTTAGATGGAAGTAGGCTGTCCATATTACAAGACTGTATCTACAGTTTGGACATCTTTATTAGGTATGCATTTATAAAATTTTATGACAATGTGACAAACACACAATATCAAGGCATTCTGAAATAGCTACCAATTAATGTTCATATGATGCCTGTATCCACATTATGAAAAGTCTCTTGCTTTACTGTCATAGACTTGTGAATTCAGCAACCCTGATTTTCCTTTCACTGTAACAAATTTCCAGTTGTCTTAAGTCAGTGGGAATGCAGGGTATACAGAAAACAGAGGCAAGAGGCCAAAAACATGAGATCCTAGCATATGTATTACAGAAAAGGATATCTGGGGATTAGCTTTTATTTTTTTTATCAACACATCTTGGTGTTGTCCACAAACTTGCTGAGGGTACACTCAATCCCATTGTCCATGTCACATGTCACAAAAGATGTTAAACAGCACCAGTCCCTCAGGAGCACCACTCGTCTCTGGTCTCCACTTGGACGTCAAGTCATTGACTGCAACTCTTTGAGTGCAACCATCCAGCCAATTTCTTATCCACTGAGTGATCCATCTGGCAAATCTGTTTCTCTCTAATTTAGAGACTAGGATGTCCTGTAGGGCAGTGTGAAACGCTTTGCAGAAGTCCAGGTAGATGACATCAGTTGCTCTTCCCTTATCCACTGATGCTTCAACTCCATTCTAAGAGGCCACCAAATTTATCAGGTGCGATTTGCCCTTGGTGAAGCCACATTGGTTGCCACCAATCACCTCCTCATTTTCTGTGTGCCTCTGCAGAGCCTTCAGGAGGATCTGCTCCATCATCTTGCCAGGCACAGAGGTGGCCTGTAGTTGTCCAGGTCTTCCTTTTTTTTTTTTGAAAATAGAGGTTGTGTTTCCCCTTTTCCAGTCAGTGGGATCATTTTACCCTTCACTCCTTCTCTCTTCAGAGTGTTTCAGGAAATCGCATATTTCTTTTTGATTTTTTAGTTGTTGTAAGCATAAAACCACCAAGTGATTTTAGTTCATTATCATATTGTATCTGAAAACAGTACAACTTGCATTTCTTAGCTGACCACAAGAGGTTTAGCTAAGTGCTTTCTCTCTCCCACTCTTTCTATAAACCCATCTGTGTTTGCTCATGTCATATTTCTTTCACACTTCGCTTCCCTTCTAGATCATGGAACTATCCTTTACAGCCACGAAAACATCCCTATAATGATGACAGAGACACAGAGATTTGTATTATGAACTGGACTCACTGTGTAGCATTGGAAGGATCTTTCCTGCCAACCAGTTCTGTCTGGCAGGTATTCCCAGGGGGCCCCTCCGCTCCAGCCCCTCAAAAGCCTGAGGATTGACATGTTTAGGAGTCATCTTCCGTAGTCTCTTTGATTCCTGCTGACTCAGTTGATGCTAGGTCTTGTAGAGTATGATGATATGCTTTAGCATGGGGTTTCTTAGACCAAATGGGACTGCAAGTTCCTGTCAGACTATTCAGCAGCCAGATACTTATTTCATGTAGTCATACGTGATTAACTTTGGAGAGCAAATTTTCTTGTTGGGAAGGGGACTGGCTGAACTGGAGAGAAGCTGCTTGATCAGAGCTTAAGATAAATGGGCCTATGTCAGATGAGTTCTGAGACTGCTGGATGCATTGAATAAAATGAGGTCATTTAAAGTGTAATATAAATAATACAAAAAGAATTATGCAGTACAAATCAGATTACATGCTTTCCTTTCAAGCATCCTCATTAAGTAGCTGTTAGCTACTTATCTACTGATCTTTATTCAGGTTTTTAGATGCTGATATCCATGTTTACTTTTTGCTTGATGGGCAAGCAAATGGGATATGAATTCATATTTTATGAGATGTTATTTATTGAAAATTTTCAGGAGGAGAGAGAATCAAAGTGTGCATATTTCTTCAATGGTTCTTTTGCGTTAACAGTAGAGGTTGGTTGTTAGCAAGAAAACAATACTAAAATAATGAAGTTTTATTTGGAAGTAGGATAAGTAAAATCAAGGTAGCTAAATCTGGGTGTTGTGTTGTATTACATGATATAAATATCACAGAGCTGTTGAGCACATAAGCCTTTCAGTGCTGTCACTAGAGAGAATCCATTCATTCCCACTGCATTGGGTAGATAAATCCATTGAAAGTACATATTTATACATATTAAAAATGCTAATACTTTTGCTCTGTGAGCTGACTAAAATAATTGCATTAGAGAAAGTTCAGATTTTTGTCATCCTTTTGATTAATTTTAACCATTAACATTGAATTCTGCTAGCATTATCAGATGATCCTTTAAGTGAGCAGGCATGTTTCTCTACTGAATACAGCAATAGCAATTCAGTGCAGGGGGAAGTGGGTTGCTGGTGAGAGAAATTACACAGATGCCTTAAACTATGTGGGGTCATTTTAATCATCTTCAATAGCAAGACAAGAATGGGGAGATGCATGTGTAACCTCGAACTGCAAAAAGCCTCTGCTATCACCTTTTTTTTTTGAGGGAGTAATACAAACTACCTCTTGCTCCCACCCAGAAGGTCTGGCTTTGTCTGTCAGATTTTGTTGGGAAAATGGAGGTTGCCACCACAGGCACCTGTCTGGGAGGAATTCAGAATATAAGATGTCATGAAGTGGACATTTCAAACTAGGATTTTTTTTTTTAATATAAGTACATGAGGGATGCTTTGCTACTTATATTCTTAATTTTCATTTAATTCAGAAAAAAAAAAAATTGCATCAAGCTGCTGCAGCATTTCCAGTTCACCACACCTGAGAACTGCAAAATGTAAATGTCTGTGTCCCTATGGGTATGGGTAGGGTTATTGGGACAAACATTTGGGAACTAGCAATGAGCTCTGGGGACAGAGGAGTCTAATCCCAGATTTTTTTGATCTTGACAAGATTCAGATAGTGTGCATGTGCAGCATGTGAGCATGCAGGTCTCAAAGTTAAAATAATAATTTGGTGGTGTATTAATGGTTTCAACTGCTTGAAATTTCACTCATCTAGCACATAGAGTCCATTGCCTCAAAGAACAGTACTGACCTTTAAAAACAAGTTTGCTCCTGTTGTAGATACATGACTAGCATACGTGGCTTAACTAGTGTACGTACAGTCTGCCAAGCTGCAAGGACTTCCACCTTGCTTTTTTTCTTTTGAGTTGAGTTTCTTAAAGTGATGTTTAGTAGAACTTGGGCTTGCCATGTGTTTCATGGATGTGTTTTTTGACTCCGTCAGACATTGAGTGGTTGGATGGCATCTAACTCCAGTCTTTTGTTGCTGCTTTTTCTTGGAGGGGGAGAGGGTGTTATCTGTGTATAGCAGAAAGTGTAGAAAATACTCTTAAGTCACTTTAGAATGACTGAGGGAAACAGGTGTGAGAGGGGGAAAAAGGGAAAGGGATTGGTACAGTGAAGAGGATAAACAGAGATGGGATGAAGGAAGACAGAGTACAAAAACTGGGAAAGCTTCATTGAGGTCAAAGACATAGAATCATAGAATGTTTCAGGCTGGAAGGGACCTCTAGAGGTCATCTTGTCCAACTTCCCTACACAAGTAGGGACATCTCTGCCTAGGTCAGGCCGCTCAGAGCCCCATCAAGCCTGACCTTGAATGACTCTAGGAATGGGGCCTCCACCACCTCTCTGGGCAGCCCATTCCAGTGATCTATCACCCTCATATTAAAGAACTTTTTTCTAATATCCAATATCCAATCTATAAGACAGGTCAACGTGTGGATGAGTTAGGGCAAGTGGCAGGGGTTACTTGTCAGCTCCAGCTTCTCCTTTTCCTTGTCCTGTAGCAGGTCCTGTCCACCTGGAGCTATTTGAATTCTCTTCCAGCTACCCAAACAGCTGGATTTCAAACATATGTACTTTCTGGAGAATTAATTTGCTCCTTTCTCCCTTCTTCCCTTTTTAAAAAATGTGTTCTAAGGTTCCTTGCTCTTTCAGCCAGGACTTGGAGGAGGAAGGGCTTACCTTTTCACAACATTTCATCCTTCGACCTAAGTACATTTGGGTCTAGGAACCTTCTTCCAGTGCTGACTTTTTCCCAGCCCTGACATGAGTCAGTGCAGACCTAGCACTTCTGAATAGGGAACCCAGACCCTGAGTTTTGGAAGCATGTGTACAAACACACAGTGCAGAGACTGGAGTGAGTGCTGAGGCCAGGCATGCATGATGTCTATATCAGAGGTGCTGGAGTGCTGGCACAGAAGAGTGNACAGAAGAGTGGATGGAAAGTCCCCAGGGTCTGTGGCTGTCAGACAGATGTGAACATTTCCATAGCGAGTCGTCATTCAGCAAAGCAGAGCACTGAGGTGAACGGACTGCTTCAGTAGGACCCCAGTGGCAGAGATGTTAAATGTAAGGTGTCTTCCCAAGGCTTCATTTACCTTTTTTCTTCTTGTTTCTGCTTTTTCTTCCCCTATGACAAAGCCTACCCCTTCTCTTGAACCTACCAACTATAGTTGGAAAAACAGCAACTATTTTGGTGGTAGCTTTTGGTCCCCTGAGGCTGAATGGTCTCTGCTGCAGGACTCGATCTCTTCATTTACCACAGTCCTTTTTGTTGTGTCCATAATATAAGTTGTGTGTACCCAGGCTTGAATGAAAAGCTGAGTCTAGTAGGACAAGTTCTCAGTGGGGTCCTTATGCTGTATAGCTGTAGGCATTTAATTTAGGAGTCAGAACTAAGAATACAGGCCAAGCTACAGGGGCAGTGGCTGGACTGTGACTTACCCAAAATCAAGTTTCCGAATACATAAGCTGAGAATTTGTTTCTCACTAAGTACATACAAACTGATCATTTTACTATTAGACTACTGAAATAATGTGTCTGAAATCAGAAGACGTGTATACCTCTATGTGATTGTAGAGGCCCTTTGTATATTGTAATGTTTTGACATCAACATTATCATAATCACCCTTGGGTTCTTTTGCTTTCTCTGTTTCTTTTCCATCTCACCTACGATTGAATCGTATGTGGTATTTCTCTTCCATCCCTCTCTTTTCACTCTCTTTCCTCTAGCCTGTGTTCTGTTTTGTCTGTGCTCCTCTGCTTCCCCCCTGCAGTGATCTGCAGATCCACCAAAACATCTGAATGATAATTCTGTGATTGGCAAAGACACCATAACTTGTTTGGGTTTTCATACTTGCAGAATTTTGGCAACAGAAATGAGACAATCTGTTTAATTTCCTGGGTGAGAAGAATAAACAATGCTGTTTTAACATACTACACAGTCTGTCACTTTGGATTTGATAGTGCTATTCACGTTGTGCCTCAGACCAGCTGTGGGCACATAGTCATGACTGGAGCAGATATTTTAAAAACTAGATGTTGATAATTGGTTATTCTGAAATACAGCAATCTAAGGACAGGGAAAGAAATATTTCAGAATGACAACTAAATGAGTAACAAAGTTTAGTACCTTATCTGAATCTTGTAGACTGGTTGATTAAACAGCATACTAAAAGAATTAATCATTAAGGCCCCTAACATACCTTGTTTATGATTCATGGAAGGACAGAAACTTCACCATCTAGTGTCTGCAGTCAGGGTCAAAGGTACCTTTTAGCAGGATTCAGTCACTGACCAAGAAAGTGCAGACAGAACATGTTTTAATTTTAGCTCTTGGGACTGTATACTTAATCCATGACTGCAGTTAGCAGGAACTGGATCAAACAAATCTCCATGTACTATCTAACCTGCTCAGACTCCTGCTTCTGATCTGAACTCTGTTCACTGTAGCCCATCGCTCACTTTGTCTATATCTGCTGTCTCTGTGCACATATTCAGAAAATATGAACTAAACATGAAAGCACGTTTTGGAAATGTGTGTTTTTCTTGTAGCCAAATGAAGGTCAATACACCTAAACAAAGCATGGTTTGAACATGATGCTCTGTATTGTAAGCAATAAAAATTCTGCGAGGAAAAACTTTTCTGCATAGTTCTTGTAGGATCTTCCTAAACCTTGTAGACTCTGCTAGATTTTTATTGCTTAGGATCCAGATAGCTCTGTTCAGTGAAATACACTGTGGAAGCACTCTGTATTTTAGAATGTCTGTGAAACCTTGAAGCTCCCTAGTCTGAGCAGAATTCTCTA
Source organism: Brachypteracias leptosomus (assembly GCA_013401335.1). Taxonomy (NCBI): domain Eukaryota; kingdom Metazoa; phylum Chordata; class Aves; order Coraciiformes; family Brachypteraciidae; genus Brachypteracias; species Brachypteracias leptosomus. The sequence goes on from VYZX01033436.1 coordinate 83,562, forward strand.
ATTCTGAGGAGAATGCAAAGCAAGTGGTGCTTCCTCAGTCTGTCCTTTATCTAGCATGGCTGCCTTCTGCTGTGCAACTGAAATGTACAAATGACTTCATAGAAACAATAGTTAAATTCTATTTAGGGTCAAAGACAAAATGAGTACTGAAAGCTTGTGGAAGTGTTGAAAAAGTTGTTTTGTTTTGTGCTATAAAGATACAGGTAAGGGTCCCACACCTTCAGGTAGTTAGTTGGACCAAATTTCTGATTTCTTAAAGATGTCACAGTGCTAATACTTCCACTCTACAGCTCTGGCAAGTGCAGTAGCACTAGATAACTCATAATCTGCCTAATGGAGACAAATAGCTGTGGACGCATGTCAGAATAATTAGCGTTGAGTCAAGTTAATTTGATTTGTTCATTTAACAAATTGAATTGTTTCAGCTAATTACATAGTGTGACATAAATGCAATGAGGGATGTTCAGAGAAGAAAACTACTTTTTTTTTCCTCCACAAAATTGATGAACCTGTTGAGGAAAATGTACACTTAGGGTATGCGATACTCTGCATATCCAGCTTCACGTGCTGAATATTGCAACCTCCATTATGCCATGACTCTTGCTGGGCCTCTTGTTGGACTGACCAATGCAATGTTCTCCTCATAGCCCCAGATTACTCTCTGGAAAAGCCTGTCTTAGCTATTCTGCTCCAATGCTACATGAGGAGCCTGCCTTTCTCTGTTAGATGGGGACATACCAGCTAGGTGTGTAAGATTGGGTCTCTGCCTCCTATAACTCTGATGGAGAAATGATCAAAGTAATGGACAGTTCAAAATGCAGGTACCTTTCCAACTTTTTGGACTTTTCTAAGTGGGAATGATGGTCTTAAGAGGTTAGGGACATTAAAGCTTACTGATAATAAATACGGAAATATGTAAAATGCAACTTTTGGGGGTTACTCTGCATGAAATCGACTCCCCTTTGTCCTTTGCAGTGTTTCCTTTTATAGATTATAGCAGGTTTACTCCATTCTAATTTTCATTTGTTGTTTAGTTTTCTTGAAGATTTTGAGAGTGAGGCTGCCAACATATATAGCAAACAAGTTGAATTTACATATCATAGAATCATAGGATGGTTTGGGTTGGAAGGGACCTCAAAGACCATCTAGTTCCAACCCCCCTGCCATGGGCAGAGACACTTCGCACTAGACCAGGTTGCTCAAGGCCCCATCCAGCCTGGCCTTATTTTTAAAACCTAGAGTCTTTTCAAAATTGCTTTCAGCACCAATTCCTTTCCTTCAGAAAGCTTGCAGAAGAATGCTTTGATGCTTCTGGTTTAACCAGTATTCCTGTGTGAGCTGGCACCAGCAGGACACAGAACAACCACAAAACCATGGATGCACTGTAAAATCTGGAGGCAGCCAGGCTCAAAACTGATTCTCTGTG
>VYZX01033436.1:101355-189681 GCA_013401335.1 Brachypteracias leptosomus
CCCCTAGTACCTAGTTTAAAATTCCTGCCCAGGGAGAGCTCTTTGGTCTGGTTTTGCAGTCTCCTAACAAGCAGAAAATGTATGTGCATTCCTCCTGGCTAAGGAACAAATAAACAGTAAACATTATTTCAAGGATGCATGGTACTCGATGTGCACATTTTCCAGGCTCACTGGTTGACATTACTGTTGTTAGGCTTCCATGTCAGAGCTGTTGTAGATACTGTGGCTAACAAGCAGTAGTCTTCTCCTTGAGCTGGCACTTTCCAGAAAATGGAAGCTTTATGTGCCACTTCTCTGTCATGTTATTGCTTCAGGGAAAGAGAGAGGAAACAATCTTGAAAAAAACCCCAACATATGGGAGGGTTTTTCATACCCCAATCCTTTAATGTCATCTGAATGGAGCAGCTGTTACACCCAGTGATGTCCTGCAGAAGTGTAAGTGACCTCACACAGGTGTAAGTGTGAGACCTTAAAAGTGAGAAGTAATTACCAAGTGCATGAGGAAATTATTTTAGGTGCCTGCCTATCTCTTTTAAAATACAGAATAAGAATCAATCATACATTTTGTTAACTTTATAGGCTGCTCCAGTTGTTCTTATTGATGGTGGCAGCCCCTAGTGGTGTAGCGAGAGTGGGAAGGATCGTGCTCCTATGTACCCTAGCTGTCTTGTGCACTAATGGTCACCCTGATTCATGTCGAGCATCACTCTTTTTAGGAAGTATCATGAATTTCAGATGCTGCACAATTATCAATAAAGCTAAAAGAATCAGATCCTAAACTACTTAACAAGCTAGGACATATATTTTGTCTTGTCAATTTTTTTCTCATTTAGCTTTTATTTACTGGTTAAATAAAATGAAAACCATCAATTCAGTAATGCACATAATAGCTGCTTCTAGAAATTTCAGGAAAGGGACATTTCAAATGTATAAAGTAAACAAACTTGTGAAGAAAGCCAGGTTCTTCCATGTAAAGTAACAAAGCAATAATGAATTTTTCATTTCACAGTTTTCAGAATGGGAGATTTCTCTGCAAGATCTAGGTTTAATGATGAAAAGTCCCCTCTTAAGGCCAAATACTGCTGAGACAAAATCATAGGAGGAGCCCTCAGGCACTGAGTTCTTTCAAGACCACCACAAAAATGATCTCCAAGACATAAAAATAGCCAGAGGCATAGAGTATCCCTAAGGCATTTTAGGCATATGATATCTTTAAGTGGGCTTCTCAACTCTCTAGAAAAATGTCAGGCATCGAGTGACTCAAGGAAAGCAGCTAATACATCACAGGAGTCTTAATTTGGTTGGGGATGAGTTACAGCAAAAGCTTTAACAACACAATAAGAGCTGAACAACCAAAAGACATTGAGAGATTCAACTGAAAGCCAGATGATCATCATACTCGACTCTTACTTTTTTTCTTGGTGAAACCAGAAATCCACATTTCTATGTGAAAAAAACTTACTTTTATTTTTTTTGACAGTCTCCATCATCACAGAAAAAAGGTGAACAACTCAGAGATTAACATCAGGCATTTTGTCCTGATTCTCAAAGCATTTGTAGGCCTGAATCCAACTGAACTCAATAATTTTATGACCACAGTATAAAAAAGGAGAAGATCAGAGAGTAATTCCTTCTTCACTGTGCTTTCTAATGTATTGGGAAAAGCCAGTCTAATTAAAGATGCTGTGATAGGAAGTTACAGTTCAATAACCCTCAGCTGAAAAACTTTACAACAAAAAGAGACTCGCATAAATAATGAAGTTAATAATAACTGATAAAGAAGCCTGAAACTATTTAACTGTCTAAACTTAATTTACACACTGCTTCAACTTCCATATTGGTGAGGATGGAGAACTGATAAATTGAGGATGTGTTTTAAACAATCTTATGATTAAAGATTTCATTTCACAAAGATACACACAAGTATCATGACCAGAGGGTGACCATCAGTGACACAAAGTCTGGTTGGAGGCCTGTAACTAGCATTGTACCCCAGGAGTCCATACTGGGGCCAGTCCTGCTCAGCATCTTCATTAGTGATCTGGATAATGGAGCAGTGTACCCTCAACAGGTTTGCTGATGACACAGACTTTCGACAAGTGACTGATAGGACAGAACAACCTCAATAGACTGGAGAAGCGGGCTGACAGGAACCTCAGGTAGTTCATTGAGGAGAATGCAGAGTCCTGCAGCTATCGAACAATCCCATGCACCAGGATGCAGCTCTTGTTGTGTACTCTGGTCTCTCTACAACTACCTGAAAGGAGATTGTAGGGAGGTAGGTGTGGGTCTCTTCTCACATGTCACAACTGGTGGGACAAGAGGAAATGGTGTCAAGTTACCTCAGGGGAGATTTAGGTTGGACATTAGGAAAAACTTCTACAGTGAGAGGGTTACCAAAGACTGGAACAGGCTGTCTTGGGAAGTGGTTGAGTTATCATCTCTGGATGTATTTAAAAGCCGTCTAGATGGGGTGCTCAAGGATATGGTGTAGAAGCGAGCCTGGTAGATGGACTTGATGATCTTAAAGGTCTTTTTCAATAATAGCGATTCTGTGATTCTGTATCTGCTGGGAGTCAGCTGGAAAGCAGCTTGGCAGAAAAGGACCTGGGTGTCCTGGTAGACACCAAGTTTACTATGAGCCAGCAACATGCCCTTGCAGCAAAGAAGGCTGCTGTTATCTTGGGCTATGTTAGACAACATATTGCCAGCAGGTTGAGAGAGGTGATCCTTCCCTTCTACTCAGCACTGATGAGGCCACACCTGGAGTGCTGTGTCCAGTTCTAGGCTTGCCAAAACAAGAGATATGGGCATACTGGAGGAAGTCCAATGAAGAACCATGAGGATGATGAAGGGACTGGAGCATCTCACATACGAGGAGAATCTGACAGAGCTGGGACTGTTTAGCCTGGAGAAGAGAAGGCTCTGAGGGGATCTCATCAGTGTGTATGAATATATTATGGGAGGGTGCAAAGAAGACAGAGCCAGGCTCTTTTCATTGGTGCCTAGTGACAGGACCAGGGGCAGTGGTCACAAACTGAAACATGGGAGGCTCCCTCTGAACATCAGGAAACACTTTTTCACTGTGAGGGTGACTGAACACTGGCACAGGTTGCCCAGGGTGATCATGGCATCTCCATCCTTGGAGATATTCAAAAGTTGTCTGGACACAATCCTGGGCAAGTAGGTGGCCCTGTTTGAGCAGGTGGAGAGGGCTGGACCAGATAACCTCCAAAGGTCCCATCCAACCTCAATCATTCCGCATTTCTGTGGTTATAACTATTTATTTGGTTAGGTTTGTAATCTGAAAAGGTAGATAAATAGGAAGAAATATAAGTATTCATGGCCTCAGTGTGTCAGAAATGCCAAACATTTTGTTAAATTAATTAAATCATTTTGTCTCAAAACTCATGTAGTTTGAGGTGCTTCTGGGTGGAGAAAACTGTTGTTTTACATTAAATCATTTACTTATTTTAGTGAAAAGTAATGTAAAGGAGTAAAATAGTTGTTATTGTTGGTGATTTCTATCCTGAAAATAGAAATGAAGCTTTTCATTACTGGAGAGCTCATTTTTGGGACTTTATTTCTTTTGTGACGTCGTTCTGCATGTGATACTGAGACCTTCTGGGTTCTACCTTACAGCCACATGTTTATATGATGCATAGATGGTTTGTTTTCGTGAATGAAAGTCTTAATAAAATTGCAGCTTGTGTTTTTCCTTCCTGTTCTAGAAATTACAACACAGTCAACATAAAACATGCATTTTAAAAAACTCTCCCTGCTGGTATTACAGATAACTATTTATAGCATATGGGCACCGAGGGTGACTTTTTCATAAAAAGAATCTTGGGGAATTGGACTAACTAATTTCCCTGGGGATCATCTGAGAATTCGTTACACCAGACTCTCAGCTCTGCTGTTTAAATGTGAAAACCATGAGCGATAGCAGTATCACCAGTTATGGCATCTGGACTGATCTACTGGTGTACTCATCCTCTACATGGCTAGTTTGCATTTTGTGTCTGCTCTGGGCAGTTCAGGCCACAGCTGACTGGAGGCCAGGGAAAGACCAAATGACTAAGTAACAATTATCACCTGCCTTTTCTACAGCACTGTGCACAAGGAATCTTCTGTAGACACATGGGATTCATGTTCACATGCCCTTGCTTAAGGGATGCAGGACTCACAGCACTGCAGACATATATTTTAACTATAAGTGTTTCTTATTTTTTTCTTTCGCAAGCTTAGGTTTTCAGCTCAGATGGTACTTCAATCAAAACAGTAACACACAGTCCAAATTCCAAGCTTTGAGAGCATCCTTTACCCACAGCTTTAGTCATCAGCAATAAGCAAAAGTTTGCTTTGTTGTTTATGTGCTCAATCTGCCTCATGTAGTTTCATCACCTGCTTTGTGCAGCCCTACACTTAAATTGTGAATGCTTTGGGACAGAATGTCTTAAATGCAGTGTCTGTGACCATCATCATAACAGAAATAAAAGCTATGTCTACACTGCCGTTCAGGTACATGGACACATTCCCAATGCCTCAGGCTGTGAGCTTGGTTTCTAAGTGAGACCAACTTAGTTCATGCAAGACGATGTAATTACTGTATGATAGCCATAGAGTCCAAAACTGAGGAATAACTGCAAAGTTCTGCAGTGCAAGTATGAGTCAGTATAGTGTGGTCTCCCAGCTCTTATCTGGTGGTCAGAGAAATTTGCTGTGCATGTTGCCTTTCAGACAGCTCAGGTTTGTCGGAAAGCAGTGGTTTGAAAGATAAGAAGTGATGTTGCTTCTGTGGGTCATACAGAGAGCTTTAAAATCAAGGAGTCGAGAACCTCTGCACTGCTCAGTCTAAAATTTAAATGTTGAGTTATGTGAGTTATGTAGGGGTTTTGAGTGGTGTGCATCTTTTACCTGACTCCCATGGAATCTGCAAATGTAAGACTAATGGCAAAATGTTCTTTGCAAATATCAAGAAGTGGTGATCTTGCCCTTTTTTCTGGGAACTGTGCTTGTCTGTGAGTCATCTGAATGACACAGTCCTTAATGTAAAAGAAATACCTGTATTAATCTTTCCTTTGTGGATCTGAATCTAAATCTTTCCTTTACTGGTTATCCAAATCCAGCTGTTAGCGTTATCCAGCATAGCATGTCCAGCATATCTCAGTTTATTTTACCTAGTTCAGGATTGTTGTATTGACACACTAGGGGAACATTTGGTGCTGTGAGTTGTCAGCACACTGCCCACTGCGCCTGCTCTGCCCGCACTGCCCAGGACTCCAGCTACCTGCAACCCCCTGCTCACACAGCACATCACATGCCAGCTTTGCCAGCTCTTTTTAGAGATAGTCCTTCCCCTTTGCAAGGCTACCTTAAGCTGCTAATTAATAGAAAATGTCTGAAGGAATGATTGGTTATTTTTGACATTGGTTGTGTGGACAGAGTGCTCAATAACCACTAGTTGTATTTAGTCATGACTACTTTGAGCTCTTTCCATTTATTCTTCCTGGCTTGCTTGCTCTTTTTCCCCTCCCCCCCACAAAAAAAATTACTCTCTGCAGTCTTCCCTACCCTGGGGAAAAAAACCCCAAAACACAGCCTTCCTGCTTGATTGAAGCTATTTAAACTTCAGCAGGCATATCTAGTTGTTCTGTCATGTCAACTCCTCCAAAAGGAAACATGGTCTCAGTAAAAAAATCTTTCTGTTGTATCAGGAGGGTTGGGAGGAATGTTGTGTTTTCTTTCACTAAGAGTGTTAGATTGGGAGGTGAGGACACAGTGCTGTGGAATAAGTTTGCACAGAGTCCCAGGGCAAACCTGCACACCCTCTGCTCAAAATTCCCCATCTCAGCAAAGTTGCCACCTGAGCTGTTCATGCCTGGCTTTAACCAACTTTGGTCTCACTGTAGTGTCTTTTCCCAAGTAAAGAGAGAAATCCTGAAAGATTTTAAGGACAGTAGGTTACAATACAGACTTTGAGAACCACCTGAAACTCTCTGAAGTGTTTGTCTTAGAGGTTAAAAAAATTGAGAGTATTTCTCTGCACTGTTAGCTTGGGGATGAGGCAAGAGTTAAATAAGATAAAATTCCTGTTGACTTGTTAACAACTTTATGCTGTGCTAATGAAGTCTTTCAGTCTACAGGATATCTTCTCATGAATAAATAGCACGCTTATGTCTTCTTTTAAATATTGTATAAATATGCTACAATATACCATTAGTGATAAATAATTAAACAGCCAAGATTCTTCCATAAAAGCATTGGTAACTTTGTCACGTTGTTAACTGGTTTATCTTTGGTGCAGTGTAGCTCGTCCAGCAAAATATGCCCCATATTTAATTTTTTTAAATATTTCTCTGGTTCCACCACCATGACTATCTGTACCTACCAGTGTGTTTATTCTCCTGACTTCCAGGTAAATCATCCAGGGAGTCTCTGAAGCAATCTCATGATAATGTTTGTCTGGCTTCCAGTCATTACTACAGCTACTCAATATAGTCTGCTCTATAATATACTCGATACAGCATAGATGCTTAGATTGCTCCACTGCCTTCTGCAAGAAAGCATGTGCTCTGTGGTCTTATTGAGTATTCTGAAAGAGAGAAATCTTTCATTTATTTTTAATAAAAATATTACCTGGGTGTTTAATCTCAGAGCTCTAGGTTTTGTTGCTATCAATTCTGGAGGTTTGGAATGAAGGCAAGCAACCAGATTTATGGTTGGCTAGACCTCATAGAGCCAGGCTGAGGTAATGAGCTGATTCATGTGTACAGCACTTAGAAAGATTGCATTAAATCATTTAGCATTATAAATGCTTACATTTTCATTGATTAAAATGTGGTGATTGAGATGAAATACAGAGGTTTTTGAAACTGAGGACTTTTGCAGTGTCCATAGAGACATTTAGGTTCAAGACAAATTAAATTAGAAGAGTAGTATACATATAAAAAACAAACAAACAAATGAAAAGGTTAAAACATTTTTTGCAATAGAGTTTTAACAAAGACTCAAGAAAGGACCAGGAGAAAACTATAAGGTTGTTGGATTTTCTAAAGGTAAGCATGATATTAGTTGCAAGTAAAACCATGAAAAAGATGTTACTGAGTACAATCAGCAACATTTTTGAGGACAACAGCATAATTAATTCTGATCTCTGTAGAACACCACTCATTTGCCTAACTTAGTATAATTTTTATGAGGTTATAAAGTTTTCTGAAAACATAACTTCCAATGTAGATACTTATACTTCTGTAAGATATTTGAATTAGTGCCACACAACATCCTTCCTTAATACAAATGGCATTTTTCGAAAACTTACCTCCCTTATTAAATGTTAAAAAAATTTCTCCTAGATCTCGGAAGTAGCAGAAAATGAGACGTCATCATCATCATCATCCAGTGACAGCGTGTGCAGAAAGGCATGCAAGTGTCTCTGGTGTTGGCCCAGAGCTACTTACATGTCTTGCTGGTGACTTGGGATAAAATATAAAGCAATTGCAAATAAAATTTACAGACAGCACAGAAACGACACACTAGTCAGGGACTGGAACTACCTGGCACAGTTAGCTGAACTGATTGGAACATGGGGAGGTAACTGCATGTTCATCAGCAGAGTGCAATCTCTAAGTGTAGAGAGCATAGAGAGCCCAGGACAAAAGAGTTTTGGAAAGTGGGGATTCAGAAAGGATTTGGAGGCAGTGGTGAACTGCTGGCTATATACGATTTACCATCTGACGCGCTCGTTAGGAGGCAAAGCATGAGGCTTGAGATACTGTGTCCAGATAAGCATCCATTAAGAAGGTAAGTTGAAGAAGAATTAAAAGAATTATTTAAATTCTGAAATGCTTTATAGTGAGATACTAGAAGAGTTTTTAAAGCAGTAAACAGCAGAATAGTAGAATATCTGCAGACAACAGGGAACAATAACTGGAAAGTGCAGCTAGACAAACTCATGCTCTAAATAAAGCGTATTACAATGTGGGTAATTAACAGTGAAAACCCTTTATCTAGAGATGCTTGAGTACTCTCATATAGTTTTAAAATACATTCTGTCCGTCCTTCTAAACATTACATCTCAGTTCATTGTAAACCATGCATGTGCTTCATGAGCCTCTTGGTAAGATCCTCTGCTCCACGAGGGATTAGCTCAGGAGCCCCTTCTGGCCTCACAGGTCAGTGAGCAGTTGCCATCCTGTCCCTGACTGGCTCATGCAGGAGCACTGTCCCCCTGTGCAGGGCGTGCCAGCAAGGATGTTGTACAGCGGGGCTTCCCTGGCCCTGGGTATATTCAGCTCTGAAGTCATCAGTAAGATGAAATGATCAGTGGCAGTTCATAATTGTGATTAAAGGCGAGAGCAGCCAGGAAACCTCAGAAACCTGGAAGTTTTCTGAAGAGGAGTGACATGGCATTAGTCTGGCCCTGTGAAGGCAGCATCCTGACCAAGGTATCTTGTCTAGTGCTGACTGTGTGGGGTGCTACAGAGACTGGGATGTGTTACTGGTGGGGCTTAGTCCCAGTATTAGCTGCCTTGCAGAGTTGAGCATATGGGTCATTCGCCAGCAGGATGCCTCAGCTGGAACGGGTTGTCCACCAGGGAACATGCCAGCCCAGCCTTCTGGCCACTCACTGGCAGGGCCCTCGTACCCACACCTTCCCATGCAGTCATAAACACACACACACACATACTCCCTTTCCCTCTGCTCCAGCTGGGTTTCTGAGCCTGGATACAAATAGGAAATACAGAGAATAGTGTGAAGGTCCCAGTCATCCAATACATCCTGAGCCATGCTGGAAACTTGGCACATGCTGCACTGGGTAGAGACAACAACAGAGCAGAAATTGTAGCACCCTCCTGAAAGGTCCATGCACTTCTTCTGTGAAGAAGCTGTGGATATTTTCTCCCAGTCCACAGCTAGTTGTCTTCATACACAGTAGAAATATTGGCTAATTCAAGTAAGTCATGGAGTTCTTATGTTCTGCACTGCTGCCACAGAAAACACTGTTACTGTTGTATGGAGCGGGAAGAGAGAATATGGGAATGCAGGGGTTTGCAGTGGTCAGATCCTACTTGCAGAAATTCATCCACTTTGCAAGCTCAGGAGTGGAGCTCACAGCATTTCAGAGCAAGGGCAATGCAGCCACAGGCTGCCGGCTGTGGCCGAGCCACTACCAGCGGGAGAGCAAATCTACCCACAGGCAGCACAGGCAAGTCTTGCTTTCAGATAATAAAATAAAGGGAAAGGGGGTAGGGGGGGAGAAACAGGTTTGGAAAAAAAATGTAAGAGGAAAAAGGTAAGCTTGACTCTGTCCTCCTTTCCTCCAAGAGAAAAAAAACAGACACCCCCAACTTTTATAGCAGGTTGCAGGAACTAATAAAACTATTGTGGGTCAGTAAAATAGAAGCAGCAATGAGTGGGAGACAGGAGGAGAAGAGAACTTCTAAAATAGGGATTCAAAGAAGAGGAAGTAAGAGGGAAAAAATGCTTTAAAAAGCTGTTAAGAATTGTTTTTTCTTTTTAATACATTTACTGAGAGAGAGAACAAGATGGAGATTCTTTTTTTGGTATGAGACAAGCTTCAGCAGAAAAAGAAGAAAAGAGGATGGTGGGTTTAGGAAGACTGCAGTTCTAGACACTATATCTGCATTTATCTGTGAGCACAGTCAGGTGCCACCACAGCATCATCTTTTCCCAGGTACTGGGTAGGCATGGAAGCACTGGGAATGGCACTGCTTTGTTGGGCAGTTTGTTTCAGAGGGAAGCGTTGGGTCTAGGTGTTGTCATTGACTGGGGAAACTCTTCTAACTGCACATAAATGCCCTTGGCAAGGACTCAGCCCCACTCTGGTTCTGCAGTGTTTTGATTTATGCTGCCACTTATGGGAGATAATTCCTGTCTTTATTTTTGCAGTCCTGCCATGTTTATGAGACACAGGTGTGCTGTAAGTGCCAAGTGCCATTGCTCAAGTGTTTCCAGACAAGAGCTGAGTCTATCTTGGTTTTAGAGCACTAGGATAAAAAATACAAGCTAGGATTATTCTCCAGAAATTAGCTTTGATAATTTGCAAGGTACCTGGGCTTCTTCACATACAAGCTCAGGATCAAGCATTTGCAGAGAATGGATTTAAAAAAAAAAACATTGTCATTTCCAAGCCTAGGGGGATGTGATGCCTCTATCAGAGCTAGAAAAGAGAATGGGCCAAGAAGGAAGATTTCTAGTTCGTGTGAAATCAGTGGGAGAGGGGGCCACTTGTCTGCAAGGCAGCTTCTGGTGCTTAATTATTCTCCTGGGTTTTTTTAACTTTCAATTTCAGTGAAAAAGTAGGCCAAAACCAAGAAGAACATTCTGGAAATCTGGAAATAGAAAATTCCCAGGTAATTTTTACTCAGGAACACTAAGAACATTGATATTTCTAAAGTGAAGTTTTTCTCTGGAGGGCATCATTGCTTGCAGAAGTCATTGGGGTTTTTCTGCGTTACTGCCTCTGTCCCATGGCAGGGACTGATAAACAAATCCTCTGCACTGAGCAGCCCCCTGAGGTCAGGCTGTGGGGGTCGTGCCTGGTCCAAGCACAGCAGATGATGGAACCTAGACAGCAGTGTCACCTGTGGCTGTTTCCCACAGAGGGGGTCTGCTGCAGGACAGAGGTGCTAGAAAGCAAGCACTATGGGCAGTGGCCTGTGAAAACCTGCCTTCAATGCCAGGAGTTGATGAGTTGCAGATACCTTGTTCTCAGGGACCTGTGTCTTCTTGTGTAGCTGTTTGTCTTCAGAAAATTTCCAAATGGCACTGAGAGGTTGTAGAATTGTCAAAGCAGAACCCAGATACAAACCCATTCGAAAAAATGACAGTAAACCTATTCATGTACATATGGGTTAAAATTCTCTAAATGTTATTAATAGCCTACTTGGGTCTTAAATATGCACAGACAAAAGCTATGGATAAGCCAGGAAGGGATCTTGGACCCCTCCTCAAGGCCCAGCTCCAGCAGCACCAAGTGCATCATTTCCATTGCTAGTTGAACATTATGGGCAGGTAGGACTTGGAGGGGTCCTCTGAGATGAGTTCAGCCCCTTGTTGTCATGAGTACCACATCACACCACCATTTCTAGATACTGAGAAGCTTCATCTTAAAAGGTCTCTGATCATCCCTGTTCTTGCAGGGGTGCTCTTTTGGAACCTCATGCATCTTCTAAGGGAAACGTTACACCCATTTTTAAAAAGGGTAGAAGGAAGGACTTCGGGAACTACCAACATGTCAGCCTCACCTCTGTGCCTGGCAAGATCATGGAACAGATCCTCTTAGAAGCTCAGATAAGGCACAGGGAGGACAGGGAGGTAGTTTGAGACAACCAGCAAGTCCTGCCTGGCCAACCTAGTGTCCTTCAACAATGGAGTGACTACATCAGTGGGCAAGGGAAGAGATATTGTCTACCTGGACTTCTGCTAGGCCTTTAACATGGTCCCCCACAACATCTTTCTCTCTAAATTGGAGAGATGGGTGGACTGTTCAATGGATAACAAATTAGCTGGATGGTCACATCCAGAGGGTAGTGATCAATGGATTGATGTCCATATGGAGATGGGTGACAAGTGATGTCCTTCAGGGTTCCCTACTGGGACCAGTGCTGTTTGATGAGATAGACAGTGGGATTGAGTGCATCCTTAGCAAGTTTTCAGATGACACTAAGCTGAATGGTGCAGTTGACAAGCCAGAGGGACAAGATGTCATCCAGAGGGACCTAGACAAGCTTGAGAAGTGGGCCCACATGAACCTCATGAGGTTCAACAAGGCCAAATGCAAGGTCCTGCACCTGAGTTGGGACAGTACTCACTATCAATGCAGGCTGGGGGATGATGTGATAGAGAGCAGCCCTGTGGAAAAAGACTTGGGGGTGCTGGTTGATGAAAAACTGGACGTGAGCCAACAATGCACACTTGCAGCTCAGAAGACCAGTCGCATCCTGGGCTGCATCAAAACAAGTGTGCCTAGCCGATCGAGAGAGGTGATTCTGAACCTCTACTCTGCCCTGGTGAGACCTCACCTGGAGTACTGTGTCCAGCTCTAGAACCCTCAACACAAGAAGGACATGGGCCTGATGGAGCGGGTCCAGAGGAGGCCCACAAAGATGATCGTAGGGCTGGAGCACCTCTCCTATGAAGACAGGCTGAGATACTTGGGCTTGTTCAGCCTGGAGAAGAGAAGGCTCTGAGGAGACCTTATTGCAGCCTTCTAGTATCTGAAGGGGGCCTACAAGAAAACTGGGGAGGGGCTGTTTACAAGGGCTTATAGTTATGGGACGAGGGGCAATGGTTTTAAACTAGAGAAGGATAGATTTAGATTAGATATTAGGGAGAAGTTCTTTACTATGAGGGTGGTGGAACACTGGAACCAGTTGCCCAGAGAGATGGTGGAGGCCCCATCCCTGGAGACATTCAAGGCCAGGCTTGATGAGGCTCTGAGCAACCTGATCTACGAAGAGATGTCCCTGCTGACTTCAGGGAGGGGTGGACTAGATGACCTTTGGAGGTCCCTTCCAACCCAATACATTCTATGATTCTGGAGTCCAAATTCTGAAAGCTGGTGTAGCTATGTCTTCTCCTGCCAACACTGTCCTTTAAATTAGTGATGGCTTCTCTTTGCAAATAGCTAGCGCAAACTGAGTGTGTTAAATTCCTTTCCTTCCCACTCCTACCTTACCTGCTGATAGACACTGCTTAGCTGGTGGTGTTGCCCTTCCCAGCCACCCCTGAACAAAGTCAGCTGTTGTAGTGTGACCAGCTAGTGAGTTACCTGATTTGACTTTGCACTGAAGAGAGTTAAGGAATGATTGTATGTCCTCTTCTGTGGGCAGAGCAGCAGATTGTAAATAGACAACTAGTAGATGGAGATAGCAGTAGATAGATAGACCTGAATGAGGACATCAGACCACACCATTCATTAAACACTGCTTCTCTTCATCCCCTTGGAATATTTATAGGCAGAAAACTTATCTCTTCTGTGACTTGAAAACAAGTGAAATGATTTAATTGTCTGTTTTTAAGGTTTTCCATTCCACTCTCCATCCAGGTAACTCTTTTGGGTTACTTTCCCAACTCATTCCAGTTTGAATCATCCTTGTTGAACATGGGTGGTTCTTGAACAAATCAAGTCCTTCACTTATATATTGAGACCTGTCAGCGAGCTCCAAATACATGTGCTGGTTGTTTTGCATGGGTAAGCAAGAAGGAATTGATGTCAAGGCTTGTTTCAAGGGTGAAAACCACAGGTTGTGAGAGGCTCTGCGTGCTTATTGTAGTGAAGCAAATTACAAACATGAGAAAACAAAATAAATACAAAGCAAAGGGAGGTCACTGGGCAGTAAAAATGGAGCAGAGCCTTAAGAAATATCCTCAAAGAAAATGTCACCCAGAGTACATCACTCCTCCCCAAGTTACAGCCCCTCTCTCCTGGTGCGTGGTATGATCAGGCTGGGAGGTAGCAGCAGCCAGCTCTGGAACACACACTGTTCCCTCAAGCTGCTCCCAGCTGCAGTCACCCAGTCTGAGGAAGTTTAAGATGTTTGGTGTCCTTACATCCCCTCTAGCCTCTCCAGGTGAGGTACTTTGCTGTTCCTAATAGGCATCTGAAAATCAGTCAAGTTGATGATATTCTGTTTCATAGGTATTTAAGGTCTGTTTTATTCTTTATGTATTTCTTGCTTCTTGCAGAATTTAGTTTTTGGTTGCTTTCCATAAATTAGAGCCAGATAATGAATACTGTTGCTTTTGGAGAAGTTCATGCCAAAAGTGGACGCAGGTGTGAGGAAAGCTGGTTGCCAATAAGATATTAACAACAGGGCATTCTGTGCATCTGTAGTACTACTTAACCTGCTTTCCATTCTTCCCAGCAACCCTACTGGGGCAAAAAGAAGCAGGACAATGGAGTGAGTAATATATCTACATGTGGCAGGGACAGTAAGTGAAGGAGGCAGGGAAATGGAGGACAGCCTTAGGATCACAACAACAGTCTTGTGTGGTAAGTAGGTGATCAAATCCCCTGTGTCTTTCTCCACAATTCAGATGTATATGCCCAATCCATGCAGAGTACAGCTGTTAAGGCATCTATGGCATTTGCAGGGAAAAAGGTGACATTTAAACAGGTCTCAAGGCTCAATATTTGTGGCTTAGAAACCCAAGTCCTACCTACAGTACCTAATTTTGGTCATGCAGTTTAGGGCTGAGATGGCCCAAAGCAGCAGGCTGCTTGTGGGTAATTCAAGGAAACACAGCTGGTTCCCCCTGCAGCCTTCTGCATCTCCCAACTACTTATAGTCTGCAAGGGTGGTCACAGGCCAACCACAGTGCACAGGGAAACTCCTCATGCATGTGGTCTTCTCTTCCCTCCCCACTGACTCCCAGACCCTTTTCTGAACTTTCCATTAACAGCCATTTTCATAGTTGCATGTCAGAAGAGCAATTTGTGACAGAAGCACAAGGCACTGTATTTCAGCTGTATTTCAGCAACCCCTTGGCTACATGACTGCAACTGAATTATGTGGCATGTAATTTTACAAGCTGATTAGACTCGGGCTGTGGGTTTTAGCATACCCTGAAGTTACCTTTTAGCAGTTGGCATAGTCTTTTGGTACCTCCCTTGTTCCTGTTGATGTTCCATGTTTATTTGCAGCTTCACTGGCTGAATAAATATGACAGGATGAGAGGTTTTAAACAGTGGTGAATTGGGGTTGTGCTGTCTTGGGATCTGAGGAAATCCAGAGAGATAAATCTGAAGTAGGTATAGCTGCTGCCCACCTTCTTGCCCTTTGTCTTCAACAAAGGCAAGTTGTACAGAAACAATTGTACAAGAACTGTCTTGTGTCCATAATATGACCGAAAACCGTTCATGACAACCCTCCCCACTGAAGGCAAGGCTCTGGTTACCTTTTCTAACAGCTGGGCTGAAGATGAAGCACGAACTAAGCTCTAGTTAATCAAAGTGTGTACAGCAAGAAGCAGAGGGCTCTTTCATGGCCCCTCGGTGACTTTAAAAACAGAAACCATTATTTTGAATTCACAGCCAGCCAGCTTTGAGGACAGACTGTGCAGTAGCTGAATCATCTTTGCTCAGGAGCAAAAGAAACAGATCAGGCTGGCTGCAAGTTCAGCCTGACCCTAGCTTTAATGGCAGAGGTACTGAAGCAGACTCACCAAGTCTGTAGGTGGTCAGTAATGAGGGGAAAGTGCCTGTGCCTGAGCAGGCAGGGTGTGATGCTGCCCTTCCAACAGTGGGTCGCATGGCAAGAGTCGTGCAATGTGCACAGTCATCCTTACTGTGAAAATCAGCTGGGTGTTTTCATCAGAAAATTGCTTTTCATCAGAAAGTGCCAGTGTGATCAAAATCTTTGGGTTTTGATGGGGAGGCACGTTTCTAGGAATGTTGCTGTTTTGCTGGAATTTTTCTCAGGGACACCTTCTTCATTTCACAGTGATCACTGGGATGAGAGAGGGAGATGACCTAGTGCTCCAGGTGCTCCTGCAGGCTGGGACACAGCCTGGTGCAGGCTTCCACCTTGCCAGCTTAGGAGCAGCAGCTGGATGGCTCCTGAGCCCAGAAAGTGCTCCAAGTGTTGGGCTGCTGAATAGCTGGAAGCAAGGGGGCTGCCCTCTGAATGTCCCTGCAGATGTTCATTCAGACGGGTGGCTCAGCCTCATCCCAAGCTGCTGAGCTGGGGACAGTCTTGCTCTCTGAAGCGCTGCGCCCGGGCTGTGGGCAGACCTTGTGTGGCAGCCTCAGGGACTTTGGAGATCCCTTAATGCTCATCTCTGGTGCTGGGAAGTGGGTTACGTCAGAATTTCAAGTTCCACATTGTTGTTAGAAAAGAGTTTGGTCTGATGTGCACAGAGAAACACTTGAAATACGTGGCCTGAAAGGCTCAAGTAACAAGGGGCAAGTGGAAGAGAACAAAAATATTATGTTACAAATGTAATGATTTTAAAGCTTATGTAAATATTTTTGTATGCAATGTCTCTCATATTTGAGGATTTTTTTCTTAACATGCATGTTAGACAGAGAGGGAAATCTTCACTACAGGGGGGAGGCGGGAAGCATTGAAACTTCTTCCTTGAAAATACTGTGGAGCTGCTGACCGTGCAAAAATGTATGTGCAAAGCAACACCAGCACTGGGGCAGTCAAAGGTGATCTGGCTTTTGACATCTTCTAATGCCTTAGGGGGGAGATGGTGTCAAAGACTACAGGAATCTAGAGGAGAGTCAGAATTTCTTCTCAGGAGACCAGAGGACAAAGGGGCAGGGTCAAGAAGTCACACGACACACAGTGGAGGATTTTTCTGAGGTGCAGTAGAGGGAAGTACCAGTGAAAGGTACCCTGCAAGCCAAACCAAAATATTTCTGAAAGATGCCTGCAATTTTTAGACAGAGCATACAGAGCACTGAGTACAGCTGGATTTGAACCCCAGTGACATCAGCTTTTCTTTTTGTAATTTTCCTTGTGCCAAAGGAACCTTTGGCAAAGGAAATGTTTCTCCAGAAGAAAGATACTGTGGTTGACTTTTTGACAGCAAATTGCTATAAATCCTAGTGAAGGAGACTCACTTTAATTTGACTGAACAGAATTACTCCCTGGGATCTTTCTTCTTTTCTTTTCTTGTACCATGGGTTGATATTAGTATATGGCCCCCAGATCCTGTGCAGCTGCAGATATTTCCCCATACTCAAGTAATTTCTGCACAAGAAAAAAAATCTGCTTGCTGTTTGGAACACATACACACATAAATAAACATCAACTTTTTTCCATATATTTTTATTATGTCATTCTGGTTTTGTAAACAAAAGCCTAAGATATTGTTTATTTAATGGCATAGTTACATGCACATTAAAAAAAAAAGAATAAAGAATGTTAATCTTTTAATACTATAAAAGTGCAATGGGAGTCCCTTGTGATTGCCATTCATGCTCTTTTTTGTTTAGACCTCTAAAAGATACATTTTTATGAAAAATTTTTTAAAGTTTTCCTGTGTTGCAGCCTTATAAAGCTAGATATGAAAATGTAATGAGAAAAATATATCTATGAGATAACAAGAAAAAGAAATCGGGTTGGTTAGTATGAGAGCTACCTATTTTGCTTACAAAAAGTAAAAAGCAGTATGTAGGTGCTACTGTACATGTTTATGGCCATGAGTTGTTATAGCTTCATCTTTCCTGAGAACATGCAGATTTGATACAGACCTATTTTGAGCAGGATGCTGTCCTGCTCTGTTAGGACTTGTTTTTCTCATATTCCAGTGGCTGATTAATTCTTGATTGCTTTTTTCCATCTGTGTATATGTGTTCTTGCACATTTTTGGTTTGTTTTCTTGAAAGGAAGAACCCTCAAAACCCTAGGCAGAGTTACAACATCCGGTTGGACTCAAATACATAGTTAAAAGTTTTAGAAATAGAAAAATTGCACTTTTTTTTTAACAATGCTGTAATCAAGGAGGGGGAAAAAAAGGCAAGAAAAAGCAGCTGCAGCTGAAAGCAGCAAAGCACAAAGAGCATGAAACACATTTTTGCTGTTACTGTTTTTGATTTCATGTGAGGAAAATAATAGGTCATACCTAAACAATATTGAAACATGGTCCAGGGGACAGGAAGACATTTATTTAGTGAGAAAAAGGCCTCAAACAGCTTAATTGACACACGGGTCTGTTTTCTAAAAGCCTGTTCAGACCCTCTTATTCTCAAGCCACTCTTCCGAGTCTGGCTTGTCCAGGTTGCAATAGGTTAATAACAATACTGAGAAAGACCAGCACTTTGCTGAGGATAATTATGCAGCAGCTAAGAGGGGATTGTTTCATCCCCTTGAAATGAACTCTGTGTAGCAGAACATTGTTGCTCCACTCTACTGCAAGTAAACATCGTGGTGTTCACAGTCTTAGCTGCCGGCTGTGGATAGTGGGAAGAACAGAGAAAAGCCAGAGCCCAGCATCAGCTCTTCATTACAGGGATGGGCAAAGGTGCCAGCCTGGCTCTGCTGTGTTGGGTGACCCAAGCTTCAGGTTCTGCCCAGCCTCTCATGCTCAGCAGAGCAAAGGTTGCCAGGCTGCTCCTGTGCTCCCATTTCCGATGTAGTTCTCCAGGAAGATTGGAGGCATAAATATCAAAGCTGTAGGTTTGTAAACCAACACAGGATAAACATGTCAGAGTGTGGGAGGGCAGGTAGAGTCTTCCAAAAGCCATCTCCACTGGTAGTCTGTTAATGAGGAACAATTTTCACTCCCATTTGTTCCCACACCAAAACTCATACACAAAAGAATTTTGGAGAGTTTCTTTTCACCAAATAGAGTGCTGAGGGAATTAGGTGCCAAATTAGCTATTAAACACCTTAATGTCTTCATAGTGTGAAAGCATCTTGGTTTGGTATCTGATGGGAGAGTCTGACAGCTTAATTATGCTGTCATAGGAATGAAGCCCCTGAAACCAAAATGGTTTGTCCTATGTGTTATGATTGTGACAAAAATACTTATTTATCACCAAATTAGCTTGGAAAGGCAGATATAAATTAAACTCCTTTTAGTCTTCACACCATCAAAATTAGGAAGTTAAAGAGAGGCTATCTGAGCTGCTGCACTAGTAAGACAAGATTATCCTTCCTCCCTCTAGTATGCTTAACATCTTGACAGCAGTTTCAATAGGATAAGTAATTTTTTTCTCTGTATCTGCATGACCCCCTGGGAAGCAGTAGGAGGTGTATCATGTGCCAATTGAAAGTGAAATACAAAAAACCCTGTAAATACAAGGCACTACAACTTTTCATCTTGTTTAATACAAGGACCATAAATGCTGGCTCTGAGGATTCCTTTTTACATTTTTTTCCTATTGACATCACTTTAGTCATCGTCTCAATATCTTCTTAAGCATGAAATGGGGAGGATGCCTCAGCATTTTGATTATCATGTTGAGGTAACACAAGGCTTTATACTCAATATGATGACACTGCTCTTGCTGCCAGCCATGCAGCAGCCCTTGAAACATCTACCCCGTCACTCCCTGGCATTTTGGGGAATGCTTTAATTAGTGAAGGGGGCAAAAGCCTCATCACTCCTTTGATGTTTTCTTTCACAATGAGGACAAAACTGTGCATAAACACCAGAGAGGGTGAAGTTAGGATGCAGTGCTGTGCAGTAAAAATTTACTTGGCTCTGCCTAGCAAAAGACACCTGTGGTGAGCATGTGGGCAGAACTGTTTATAGATGTGCCAGGTTCTCAGCTTCTTCAGTGGTGAAATGGGGGCCAGCTTGACACAGCCTCACCACTCTTGAGTGATATTTTATTGCTACAATTTAGCACAGGCAAGCAAAATGAGGTTTAAATTGGTACCTAATACTTGTTGCATCCAGTGGGAGTCACACACCCCACTAGCATGGATGGACTCCTCCAAGCTTACAAGAGTTTTCATGAACTGTGCAGAATAAAAATGACTCACTGAATAAATATGCACTTCCCTTAAATAAATACACACTTGCCTTCTGCTGAAAGCCCCCGGAGCATTAACACTTTTATATGAGCATTTACAGAGGAAACAGCACTAGCCCTGTAATTGTCCACATCAAAATCTGTGTATTTAGAGAAAATGATTATTATTCAGCTGGAGTTACTAACAAACAGTGATGTAGCAGAGAATTGCCATAGTATTTGTGCTGTTGAATTAACAATCAAAGAGCAGCCATCACCAGCATTATTGTTTATTGCTGTTTCATTGTGCCAAGGCTTGATTACAGGCACTGTAAGTAAAGATCCGGAGTCCTCTTTATTTTCCACTAAGTGAGCCTGCAGGGACGAGCACCTCTTCCATTGACTCAGAAGGCTTGGGGAGAGCATCGTGGTCATTAGATGTTACTGGTGAGGTAATAAAAAATGCTTAGCTCTCTGGACCCTTCCTCTATTCTTCTGCTGTTTTTTCTTTTAGAAATACCTACATTTATCAGTACTTTATATAAGCTTTTGACTATGGTTAGTGTGTTAATAAATGTTAACTGCAATATAAAAAATACTCTATATTCTGTGAGTAATAGTTTATAGATGACTCCAGGCCCCATATCATAAAATACTGTCGGTGTTTATGAGCGATTTATAAGCAATTTATTATTGATCAGAAAGGGAGGGATCACCCATTTGTTAAAATCCATGAATCCTGTACTATTCCTTTCTAAAGGATGATAATGGCCTTTCAGCAGTGGGCTGGCTGACCAACAGCTGATACCATCATACCAAATTCTTGGCAGCCTCAGGATACTCCTGAGCATCATTGGCCTGTCCTGCGGCCAAACATACAGCTAGTAGCTCTGGTTTTAGTTATCCATTCCAGCTGCTCTTAGCAGCAATGGTTTTACTTTTGGTATCAATCTCATGTGGTGCTTTCCTTTAAGAACTGCCACTCTCTGTTTCTTTGGTTTGCTCCCTGGCTAAATCTTTTTCTTCCCCCTTTTTTGTGTTTCATGCTCCTCTTCTCCCCAGGGTGAATGCTCACA
Organism: Brachypteracias leptosomus; assembly: GCA_013401335.1. NCBI lineage: Eukaryota > Metazoa > Chordata > Aves > Coraciiformes > Brachypteraciidae > Brachypteracias > Brachypteracias leptosomus. The sequence continues at coordinate 121,870 of VYZX01033436.1, forward strand.
GAAGTGCTATGACATCTTTGTGCTGGAGACAGTGTGCGTGGCGTGGTTTTCATTTGAGTTCCTGCTGCGATCCTTCCAGGCAGAGAACAAGTGTGCTTTCCTGAAAACCCCGCTCAACATCATCGACATCCTGGCCATCTTGCCTTTCTATGTCTCTCTCATTGTGGATATGGTCTCCACAAAGAACAGCAGCAAGCCCAGTGGGGGAGCTGGGAACAAGTACCTGGAGCGAGTGGGGCTGGTGCTGCGGTTCCTGCGGGCTCTGCGCATCCTGTACGTGATGAGGCTGGCCAGGCACTCGCTGGGGCTGCAGACGCTGGGGCTCACTGTGCGCCGCTGCACCAGGGAGTTCGGCCTCCTCCTGCTCTTCCTTTGCGTGGCTATGGCACTCTTCTCACCACTGGTGTACTTGGCTGAGAGTGAACTGGGAGCCAAGCAAGAGTTCACAAGCGTCCCCACCAGTTACTGGTGGGCCGTGATCTCCATGACAACTGTTGGCTATGGGGACATGGTGCCTCGTAGCATCCCTGGACAAGTGGTAGCCCTGAGCAGTATCTTGAGTGGGATTTTGCTGATGGCTTTCCCAGTCACATCCATCTTTCATACTTTTTCCCGTTCCTACAGTGAGCTGAAGGAGCAGCAGCAACGAGCAGCAAGCAGGCAGATGCGCCAGCTAGAAGAGAGCACCAGACTCGTAGGTGGTGACAGTACACAGGGGCTTGGTGTCACATCTCCACCAGATGATGCTGGGCAGGAGCGTCAGCCCACGATGGAACAGGAAGCCAAGGGAAGTTGCTGACTCTGTGAACAGCTGAAGACATTTGTTAGCAGCACAAGAAGTAGTGTACAATGGGGGTCAGTTCTGCAAGAAGAACCTCCTGAACTGCATAAATGAGGGGAAGACACACACAGGAGTTGTCTGTAAAGACCAACTTTTGATCTTAAGGGCCCTCTGAAAAGTGCCCCTAGAAACTCTACCAAGTACAGCTCTGCTCCATCACTTTTCATCGGGCTTTTCTTTTCTATTGAACAAGTATTCATGGCAATCACCAAGGAGCAGCCATTGAACATAGCCAGCCAGGAGAACATCATGTGGAGCAGAGGCTGTGCTGGGGTGCCATGGAGCAGAGCAGCCACTATGCTGCCTCCTCCCTGCTCGGTGACACTCCCCATGCGAGGGGCAGAAGGCAGGGGCTCCCCGTGCTGTGACGCCCCAGGCACAGGGGGTTTGTTTTGGCCAAGGTGTGAGGTGTGAGGGCAAGGGAAGGGCAGAAATGTCCCTTCAGCTTTCCCGGGGACTTGGTTTTGTCCATGTTACAGATAAGGCAGCACAGCCTGGGCTGCCAGGTCTGACTTGTGCACTAGGGCAGTATGCATTATTTAGATAGGCGTATTTACCACCCCAAGCTTTGTATCTTAGCCCCAAGACAGAAATATACTTAGACAATTCTCTTGACTATGGTACTGAATGTTAACTTGGTTTATTTTTTCTTTGCTAACAGTTGCATATAACAAATATCTTTACAAGTCATGCCATTTCACCACTTTCTGTTAATTATTTCCAGCTCTTATGTAACAAAAAATGTAATTTAACAGACAACAAAACCTGAACAACATGCAGACCAAGAAGGAGAGGGTGATGTCAAACCAGCAGTGACTCTCAGCTCTGCAAACTCTTCAGTGTTGGTGGCTGCACTGACTGCAGCCAAGGGCAAACAGGGGTAGTTCAAATCTGAAGTCAATGAGATGTTTTCAGTGGGCTGTGGCCTGAGATGCAAGCTGCAGTGTAGCACCTGTGCTCTACACCACAAGTAGTCTTTTTTTTTTTCCCCTACTAAAAGACAATCCTGTCACCTAAAAATTAGGATTATTGTTCTGGCTCTTCTTCCTAATCCTCAAAAGATTTAAGTCAAATTAAAGGGAAAATCCTTAAAGGTGTCCTGTGGTGGCATCTGCACGTTTGTTTACTGATGCCAGCCCGATGAGCTCTCCAGCCCCCACCCTGGAGGAGCTATTTAGTTGGTCCAGGTCAGCTCTCTGTAGATCTTTCGGTGCTCCGATGGGTGTGATATAGTCAGGGGATGGCGGGAAATGGAGCACAACTGCCTCTTGTAACCTACATCCCCATTTGTGTCACCCTCTATATTCTTCTCCTGCCAGGAAGCAAAAGCTGCTGTATTGACAATGGGATTTGTCTGGTTTGGGATTTTTTTGCCTCTGCTTATGTTGCAGCAGCAACCCTACATTAGCGAACTCCCGTTATTAAGCCATTTCTTGTAGGAATGGAGCAAGAGAAAATAAAAGGTTACACTTTATTTTAATAAAAATTAGAAGCTTTGTTGCTGACTGTTTGCCTCTGATCACTCGGGTGTGGGGAGGAGGCAGTGTTTAGCCATGCTGATGTGAAGCCACGTGTGCCAGTGCTCCAGCAGGGTCCCATGCCACTGGCCCTCCCTGGCCCAGAGCAGTGCTGAGACTGCTCCTCTGCAGCCATGGCCAGGCCAGGCAGCCCTGAGCAGGGCAGCAGGGTCAGTGGCCAGGTTACAGAGCCTGGAGCAGCAGGTGTGGTGCACACACCGCTCCCTGGTGAGTGCTGCAAGAGATGGAGGCAGCAAAACTGAGCCGCCCTACCCTGCAAGGCTGCCTCTGAGTCTCCAGCCTCCCACCTGGATGGAACTACAAGCAAGCCAAGTGCAGCCACACTCAGCATCATCGCTCACAGCCCACCACCACTGGGAACAGACCCACTCCTGGTGCCAGCTGAGGAGGGCCAAGGGCTGGTGGATAGTGCCTGGGCTGACTCAGACTTCTGGCAAAGCGATACCAGCACTCGGTTGCTGTGACTCATAAGAGATTTTAATTTTATTATTCTTTCAATCCTGAGGCAGGTATTCCTTGCATTAGGACTTACTAAGGCTTGGCAGCAGGGATAGAGCTTTGCAGCCGGCTAAATGCAAACCAGCAAAGCGAGCAGTGCGTGGGGGCAAAGTGTGGCATGGTGCTGAGGACCAACAGTGCATTCTATGGTGGCATTTGGGTTCTCAGTCTTCAGATGAGATATGACAGATATTCACCAGGTGAACCCACAAGCTGGCCTTTCACTTTGGTTCATGCACACCAGGTGCTGCTGAGTGCATCAGGTGCAAATGCAGTGATCATGGCTAATGTGCACAGAGGGTGCAGAACACATCTCAAGTTGGTGAGGCCCGTTAATGATCAGCAGCATTCACTTACTCTTAGAAGAGCCATGTTGGAGTAGACATCCTTGCGGAATGACCAATTTCAATCTTGCAGTGATAGCAAACACCCATGAATGAAGGCTGCTTTTGGCCCCGTCACTGGAAAACCCCACCCCCAGGACAGCTAACTGCAGCTCAGCAGCTCTGTACAGAACCAGACTGATGACACACACCATATTATTGCTGTGCTCCATCAAGTTGCTATTGTCCCTACAATAGTGAGCTCGTTATATTTTCAAATGGCATATAATTAATTCCAGCATGCACAGAATTTTAATAAAGTGACAAACCCACTCATTATGTCTGTTAGTCAAGGCCTGGCTTTTAACAAAGTTTTATCTATTGAGATGACAGATGAGGAAACAAATATCAACCAGGAACCTTTTAAACAAATTACTTTTGGAAGCTGTGTAAAACTGCAATGCACACATTGCCAGACAGAAAAGACACCCAGAGGAGAACAAGTTTCACCCAGCATAGCTGCTGGTATGGGTGATGCTGCTGGAGAAGTGGTGGTTTTGCTGTGCATGGCTGTTGTTGGTTTTTACTCTGATGCAACACACACATGATTTAAGGCCGTTTATCTCGAACCATGATAAATGCTACACTGCTGTCTGCATGTGTGCTGGTGTCAGTGGGAAGTTATACCTGTTTCTTTGAAACTCAATGTAGTGCTTCATGATTGTAACACACTGATTTTGCCCCAAGGAAGAAAAAAAATCCTTTCTCCTATAGGACAGAGACTTACAATGTATGAGAGTGAAACTGCCACCTCAGTGGCAGCATGTGTGGGCCTGGACAACCAAATTCTGGCAGTTGGCAACAATAACCATCTGAAAACCATAACCACATTTGAGAGATAGAAATGTGGTAACTGGTAAAGAGACAGGGATAGAGGCGATGGTACAAAGTCAAACACAATTTCTTCTGTTCATGCAGCACGTGCACAGCCATCTCCTACCTCATAGCAACCTCAATTAAGAAAAACTGCTAATCACAAGAAAAACATTACACTGGTATCATCTCTCAGCAGTAGGCTGGACAGAGATTGCTGTCACTAATGGGGCCAGAACAGGCATGGTCTATGGCAGCCTCACAGCATATGCTTCATGTGGGCAAAGTATCCTTAGCTCTCACAGGGCCTGGTACCTACAGGCTACAGCCTTGGAAGAGTATGAAGCCTTGGGGCAGAAGAGGTGGATGGAGGGCCTGATGGGTAGAGAAATCCAACGTGGTTCTGCTGATCCACCTGAGGCTGAGAAAAGTCCCTTAGTCTCCCAGCACATCTAAGTCACCACCTACAAGTGCCAAATCCATGTAAAATGGGACACAGAAGGGGCAGGATGGGGGTCTGAAGTCCTAAGCTTGTGTTTGCTCTCAGGGCATTTCCAGAAGCTGACGTCCAGGGTGTGCCTCATCCTGTTCTAGCTCATGGCTCTTATTTACTGCTGTTGGCACAGGTATCCAGGCAATGCATTTATTTATTGGCACATTGTTGACTTACGGACTTAACATCTTTTTTCTGTTACAGAAAGCCACCAACCAAGCTACAGCTGTCAGTCAGGTCCTTGGAGCCTTCTTGGCACTCAAACCTAAGCTAAGAATCACAACTAAAGTCAACAAACAGCATCTGTGGGCCAACTTTTGCTTTGCTTTCAGTGCCAAATTTCAGCTTTGCCTTTTGTCTTAAAATGCTTTAACTGCACCTAATTACATAGGTAGATACATGGACCCAAACATCTGTCTCTATGGAGTCACAGTGCAGAGCACTGCCTGCCCTGCATGGCCAAGGGAGAGCTTTGCCATAAGGCCAGGGCCAGGACTGCACCAGCCAGCAGAACAAGGGCCCTGCTGCTGCCCTGGGTGCTGCAGTGTCCAGAGGTGGCTGTGAGAGCTCTCCTTTACTGAGGGGAATCCCTGTTGTTTCATTTAGGGCCAGTCCCATGATAATCCTCCCCCTCTACTCTGTGCTGCTGAGGCCTCACCTGGAGTACTGTATCCAGTTCTGGGCATCCCAGTCAAGAAATGCAGGGAGCTACTGGAGAGACTCCAGTGCAGAGCCACTAAGATGATTAAGGGAGTGGAACATCACCCTTATGAGGAAAGGCTGAGGGAGCTGGGTCTCTTTAGACTGGAGAAAAGGAGACTGAGGGGTGACCTCATTAATGTCTATAAATATGTAAAGGGAGAGTGTCAGGAGGACGGAGCCAGGCTCTTCTCAGTGACACCCAATGATAGGACAAGGGGCAACAGGTACAAGCTGGAGCACAGGAGGTTTTGGGTAAAAATAAGGAAAAACTTTTTCACAGTGAGGGTGGCAGACACTGGAACAGGCTGCCCAGGGAAGTTGGGGAGTCTCCTCTGGAGACCTTCAAAACTCACCTGGACGTGTTCCTGTGTGACCTGATCTAGGTGATCCTGCTCTAGCAGGGGGGTTGGACTAGATGATCTTTCAAGGTCCCTTCCAACCCCTAGCATTCTGTGATTCTGTGTGATTAGCTTCCCCTCAGTGAGTGCCAGAGCAGCAGCCAGTAACACCAGCACTATTTGGGACAGATGGTGCAACGACTATGAGTAATGAGCAGGCTTGGCTGTTGTGGGAACTGCTTGGGCCATTGCCCTCCATCGTCTCCACTATCTGCAGACTGTAACAGAGCAGAAAGGTTTTACTCCCCACCCTCGTTTTCCTCCTTCTTTTCCCCCACTTCACTGATTTACCTACTTTTGCCCTTTCAGGTCTTGGTTTTCCTTCATTCCCTCCTCTTCAGGAGTCTCTCCCTTCAGCTTCTTAGTTGAACAAGCTCAGTCTCTCCCACCTCTGTTCTCCTACCCTTCCCAACCCTCTCCTGTGCCCCCAGCCCTCTCTCCTCACCAACTCCCCTTCTCCAGCTTCTGCAGCCACTGCACGCAGCAACAGCAAACCATCTCCCCACACTGGAGCAGCCAGAGCCCACAACACCAGCCCAGCAAGGCCCAGGAGCCACACTTTGGCTGCATGGCTGGTCCTGACTGTCTTGGCTTGTTTTCATGTCCTGAATCAACAGGGAGGGAGGTCAAGACTCCTCTTGGGACAGAGGTTGGCCATGAGATGACACACTTAGCTTCCTCATCTTCCATGAGGAGGCTGCAAGAGCATGTACCTCAGCTGTGTTCTGTCTCTGACCTCCTTATGCAGTTACAGGAGGCAGGGGGAGGTTAAAACTACACAATAATCTGTAATTTGTTTTTACTGTGAGCATCACAAGCATAAAAGGGTTAAATGGTCATGAGGGTAGATTTACCCTCGTGTATGGAATCCAGAATCTCTGTCGTGCATCATGACCTCAGGACAGTTTATGCCTTCAGCTCACCCACCCATCAGGAGGAAAAACCACACTAATTATTCATACAGATAATGCCCCATCTAGACAGGATGAGTTATAACAAGAGTTAAGAAGCACACATCTCATATCTGAGCAAAACAAAGCAACACTGCAATTTATTTATCATAGGTGATTTTTATTTTAAAAAACCATTGCAACTGACAGAGAAAATAAACTCCATGAAATGTACCATACATTCAAAGAGATGTATTTAAAGTAATTGATTTCTTATTCTCTGAGGTGATCATTGATACAGATACTTCCTGAAAATTAAAGAACAAAACCAAAGTTCTGTAACATTGTGTCCCTAAAGTATCTTGCAAGATGAAGTTCAAGAATTCCTGGCCAAGAGTCCTACCTTGCTTAATACCACATACAGAAGATGACTTTGGACATGGTTTCACTGGCATCTCTTCCAGCATTTGCAGCTCTGGTGTGAATGAGACTGGTCTGCAGAGCTCGCTGGTTTGAGTACTGATGACAGACTCATGAATCTGCCCAGGGAAGAGTCCCAAAAGGAAAAAAAAACAAAACAGTTGCTTTATCCTCAGTAATACCTGTAGTTCAAAGCCAAAGAGGTGGCCAAAAGTGTGCACTCCCAGGTGAAGCTATAACATACAGAAGTATATTTCTTACAAGCCATTTATTTCTTATATCCCCGTTTCATCGAGTATTAGAAAAAGACCACCATATACAAAAATCTTATCATTACAAGTTATTAAAAAAACCTTCAGACCATTAAAACACACAAGAAAGTGTTTGTTTGCATACAGTAGGAATACAATCCTCATTAAAGCAGCATACTGGAGAAGCCAGTTGTTAAGTAAAATTTCAATTAAAAAAGACCAAAGCCCAGATGTTCCTGTAACGCAACCAGAACATTGGAGAAAAGAGAGGAACAGAACATTCATAGTCTGCCATGCCAGGTACATCATCTTTGTAAGGTCACTTCAGGCCTAAAAGAGTATGGTATCAAACAAAGAGTGTGGAGTCAGTGCCCAGGCAGAGCATTCATGTCCAGCCTCAGAAACAGCAAGCAGCTCTCCTTGGCTCTGCTTTACTTACACAGACCTGACTGGATCTGCCAGGATAGGAAAGACTTCCCAAGGACACCCTTCCCTCCACCTCCAGCAGTGCCCCCTCCAAAGGGTAGGATGGCTTGGCCCCAGGGCAGGACTCCTGCCTGCAGGTTTGGGCCTCAGTGCTCCACCACCACCATGTCAGCTCCAAACCCAAATGGCACATGCAGTGTGAGCCCCAACGTCAGCCTGGGGCTGCCTGGGGACTGAGAGGGACCCAAGTCTGTGAAGCAGCACAGGGACAGCCCACTCTTCCCAGTCTTACAACGGACATTCCCAACTAAGCTCCACGCAACCACTGCTGCAGCCTGCTTGACACTTCCCTCCAGAGGACAGTTTGCCACTGATGAAGACAGTCCAGACACAAATCATGAGGCTCGCAAATAAAACAGGGTAGGGGAAGAATCTGATTTACACACTGAAGTTATTAAACCTCAGATTTGTTGCCATCAGTAAGAAAACATAAGCTCTTGGGCTAATCTTGGAGAAAATACGACTCTCAAAGATCTGTCCCAGCCCCAACATTCAGATGGGATCCCCACAGCAGCGGGGAGGGAGCCTCACAAAGCAGCAAGCAGCGCAGGCATGGCTGTGCCTGGGACTAAGCGTCTTGCTATGGCTGCCTCATATCAACCAGGGTGGTTTCATGACAACAACTGGCAGAAGCCCAGGGGCTTGGTCACAGCCCCCTGCGGGTCCACACCACCTCCAGCTGCCGGACACGTACAGTTGTCAGAAAGGGCACGGTGACCTATGCTGGCAAACTGCCCTTTTAGACAACATCTACATTTAAAAATAAACTCTCCACTCTTTCAGCTTTTCCAGTCTAAGTACAGGCTGCTGATTCTTCTAAAAGCATAGAAGATCTTCAGCAACAGAAAAAGGAAAACACAGACTCCTTCCTTGTTGGGTCAATGCAAGAAACACCCCAAAACATAAACTGCTTCTTGTTTGGCCTTAAGTAACATGAACACGAATCTCAACCTCAAAAAAATCAAGCTATCAGATGCTAGTCTACTCCATAGGATACAGATTTTTCTGTCTCAAAGTTTTTCACTTCCCCTTCTGATGCAATGGAAGTGCAGCTGCTTCTACCTTTGTGGCTCAATAACCATATAGAAATACTTGCCTGGCAATACTGGCAACACACATCTGCTGGCCCCTCGGTTTGTGAAAGATGTCCTACAGCCCAGCTCTGTCCTGGGCAGCAGTGCTGCTCCCTAAGTGCAGGGCGAGCTATTCCCAAACCCCAGTGTTCCAAAGCAGGACTACCTAAGCTACCTGAAGTTACTTGTTAGCTCCTCCTTTGGCTGACAGCTTGACTGGCTGTGCCTGCTCTAAACACCCTTCATCACCTCCTTGAAGTGTCTGCCTGCAGGGATCCTGCAGCAGGGCTGAACACCTGCCATTCACTCTGTAGCACACTGATGCTTTACACTGTTTGTGACTGGTTCACTGGCTGCACACCCCTCTCTGCAGGGCCTCCCACCCTCACCTTTTCTGCTCACCAGATGACCTTCCTAAAGAAAAGAAAGAGCTCCTGCACCTGCTCTTCAGTACTTCTTCCCTGCATCATGGAGATAGTGAATGCTAGCATATGCCACACACTTCCCGCAAATATACAGACTTTATATTATATAAATAGGTAAAAGTTTCAGACAAAATATCCTATAATTTCTGTGGTGTAACATTTTTAAATAGCATTAAAAACACAAACCATCCAGCCCTTGTGATTAAATATACAAACATTTGTGAATTGATAAGGCTCATAGGTACATATGCAAAAATAAAGTGCCCCTCCCCACACCAAGAAACAGTTCTGTACAGCTAAATCTGAAGACAGAGAGAGCAAGTTATTTAAAATAGAACCTCCCGAGCTGGAAGTGCAGCCAGATTTTCAATCCTTGTTCTTATTTCTGCTTTCAACTCGGCAACGCGGGAGTATTTACAAGTGGAAGAGGAGCTGCCGTGGCTGACTCCACAGCGCCACTGACCTGCAACCTGGCCAGCAAAGCACCTCACAGGGCCTTGGTGCTGGCTGGGTGTGCAGTGTGGGACACGGGCTTCTGAGGGTAGTAGCTGTACAAGTAAACCTGCAACAGTATAGCAATGTCCACAAAAACCTGCAGGAGTCCACAGATGGAGAACTGGAAAGGGGCCTGATTCAAGATGAAGTAAACAGTCTTGAACGTGTCCCCACTGGTCCACATCAGCACCATCTTGACACTAAAAAACAGAAACAAAGGGAAGAGTGTTTATTGAGAAGAATTTGACTTGTGATCAGACCTGCTGTGCCAGAGGAGCCCACTTACTTCAGCGAGGGTTCATACTCAACAGTGGGTCAGGACTCCCCTTGACAAGGGCAAACAGAGTACCTAGCCAAGATGTGCAGCACTGTACTTGGAAGGGAAGATCAAATTCTCTACCCCACAAACTGCAGGACTCTTATCTCAGCAATTAGAACTCCAAATGTCTGTGGCTATGAAGGTATCCAACATTTAAAAATATCCAGGTAGGCTATTTGACTCAGCAGTGCTCTGTAAACATGACTGCCCTGTGCTGACACCCCTGACCCTAAACCTAAGTTATGCAGTGCATGGAAAACAAAGGCAATTCATCCTAGCAGGTGCTTCTCCTGCATGCAATTTTGTGCTCACACAAGGTGAAGGAACACACATACTCTCTCATGCATGCACACTTTTTTAGCATCTGCTGAAACAAACACTTCAGATAGATAGAAGAAACCATTTCTTATTGCAGAAGATGCCAAACCAAGAAAACAGAAAGATTGTCCAGTAATACAGAAAGCGGGGATATTACATGCCTGCAGCTGTCACTGGAAGGATGAACATCACCAGAGATTTTTATCAAGGACACAGATCAAGAGCAATGCTCAGACTTCCTTTTAATAGCCATCCTTTCTTTCATCTTGCTCTACTGCTGAGCCATCCCCTGTCCTGCAGTCCAGCTCCTGCTCCCCTGCATCACGAGAAACTCCGGGAAATAGAAGCAAATTCTTCAAGCAGACCAAATTTTTTTCAGTGTCCTCAACAAAATGTGAACAACCAGATCCTGAAGGCTGTATCTGAGCTTCATGCATTTCAACAGAAGAGCTTTTTAAGCAGCTGGGTAAGTGGTAGTGGACAAAAGCTGTGCAGTTCACAACACCGTGCTTGATTTGTCACAATTAAGAGCAATTACGTTTTGCCAGGACTAACTCCAATTCATCAGATGCAGTCAGGCCCATGCAGCAGGGTAGGACTTAATGTTCATTTCTCAAACATTCGGGCAGGGAGTTAGCACAATTTGTATTTTGGACCCAAGTACACGATGCTATTGCAAGCCAAATGCTGCAGCCTCTATAGGAAGGGTGGCCAAGAGCATCAGTTTATAGTGCCCCATCCCACTATGGAAACACGAGCCTTTCTGTAAGGCATGGGATGTGACTGAAAGCATGAGAGGTCTACAGTCCTATGGACCTTCCAAAGAGAGTCCAGGTGCAGAAGTGCAAATACGGGTATGGGGTTGAGTGAGCAGTCATTCCCCAACTCAAGGTCACTCTAATCAGAGCAGTGATGGGGATTGTTTGGGATTTTAATTAGGAAGGGTGATAAACTCGAGGGTAATAATAAAACTTGCCAGCATTCTTCCTCCTCCTCTGATTTTAAGCTTATCACTGTTCGCTGGGCAACTGGTTGCAATTTAATTGTGAATCTGTCCTGGCATGGTTGGGGACCCTCAGTAAAAGCACATATTAAAAGTGGCAGGTGAAACTAACTGCTCTCTGTTGACAGAAAGGCAATTCAGGGATACCACAAAATACCTGAATAGGAATTTAACACGCAAAAAATATTTGTCACATATTTCCCATGGAGAAAGCTAGCTGGGTTTTAAAAAGTGACCTCATGGTGCAATGCAGATGTGGAGAAATACAGTCAGAAAATGTACAGCTTACAAAAGAGTTTACTCCCTCAAAGAATGAATAATCACTGAGGGAAACCTTATGGACACATGCGGCACTGTAGGAGACAAGCACTAGAAGCACACCTCTAGCTGTGTCACACGCTGTGCTGAGTTTGCCAAAGCAATTCCAGGCTTTGCTAGGAAGCCACCCGTGAAGCTGCCATACTGACTGGGCAACTTCACACATGCTCCAATAGCCTTTGCACGTTCCAGAGCCCCACTCTTCAGCTTGTACATCAGACACTCAAGGAGATCAGCACTGTGCCTGGGGTTCTCACTAGGACACATGACAATGCTCTATACATTGGGGTGGACAGATGGAGGAGTACAGCCTGGGACAAGGACATTCCGGGTTATACAGAGTTTGCATGGTAAGGTTTAGGAGGGGGGAGAGGGTCATACTACAGGAGTGGTCAAGGCCAAGCCCATCAGTGACAGTGGGAATGCCTCTGTGAGAACATAGTTAAGAAAGAAAAACTGCTGCGCAACTGCAGCACCCAGGAGAGAGAAGTGAGAACATGTGAGAGACAATCCTGCACTCACCAAGGTCAGTAAGGAAGGAGGGGGAGGAAGTGCTCCAGATGCTGAAGGAGACTCTCCTGCAACCTGTGGTGAAGACCATGGTGAAGCAGACTGTCCCTCTGAGCCCATGGAGGTTAACCATGGAGCAGTACCCACCTGCAGCCCATGGAGGACCCCATACCAGGGCCAGGTGGATGTGCCTGAAGGAAGCTGTGACACCATGGGAAGCCCACACTGGAGCAGGCTCCTGGCAGGACTTATAAACCCGTGGACAGAGGAGCTCACGTTGCAGTAGGTTTGCTGGCAGGACTTGTGACCCCATGGGGGACCCACGCTGGAGCAGTCTATTCCTGAAGGACTACATGTGAAAGAACACGTGGAAAGGACTCACATTGGAGCAGTTTGTGAAGAACTGCAGCTTGTGGGAAGGACTCACAGTAGAAAAGTTTGTGGAGAACTGTCTCCTGTGGGAGGGACCTCACACTGGAGCAATGGAAGAGCATGAGGAGGGAGTGGCAGAGACTACATGTGATGAACTGTTCACAATCCCCATTCTCCTTTCCCCTATGCTGCTTTTGTGGGAAGGAGGTAGAGAAAGTGGGAGAGAAGTTCAGCCTGAGAAGAAAGGAGGGATGGGGGGAAGGTGTTTTAAGTATGGTTTTATTTCTCATTATCCTACTCTGATTTGATTAGTAACAAATTAAATTAATTTTTCCTAAGCTGAGTCTGTTTTGCCCATGACATTAATTGCTGAATGATCTCCTTGTCCTTATCTCTATCCACAAGTCTTTTGTTTTACTTTTCTCTCCCCCTGACCAGTTAAGGAGGGGAAGTGACAGAACAGCTTGGAGGGCACCTAGTGTCTAGTGAAGGTCAACCCACCACAAGTGTGAAGCTAAGGAATGAGCAGAAGAGGTGTCCACTGGCCCAAGACCCCCACCTCATCATTCTAATGTCACAGAATAGAATCACAGAATGTCTGCAAGTATCCCTGAGTGCCCCCTCCAATTCAGTATGTCTCACTCCCCCAGTGCCCACCCCAGGGAGGGGAAAGGTACAACTGGTGTTGGCTGTCCCCCATCTCAACCAGCATGCATTTGCACACACAGCCTTAAAATTTCACCTTGCTGAGAAACCCATCAAGTGCCTGTATGGCATCTCAGGGGGAAACAGAGCTGCCCCCGCCCCCACTACCCCATCACAGGCCCATCCTCCAGGAGACTGGGAGAGGGGCTAAATTGGCTTCTGCCATGTGCTCATTTACAGACACTCAGGTACAATAGTAATGGTCCTCCCCCCTTATCTGGGCTGTGCCATTGCCTTGTCCTGGCCGCACACACAGATTCCATTTGCAATAATGCAATGGTGCATGCATGACTTTGCATGACTGATCACATAGATACACCATCACTGCTCTCATACTTCCAGCTATCATGTCACTTCAGGATGCTACACAGGACAGAAAAGCCAGGTCTTGTCTGCAGCTTCTCAACTTCACCCACTCACCTGGGGAAGAGAAGTAATTCTTGTATTTATTCTTACTTTTGGTGTAGAAAAGAAAGAAATCAACCTATCTTGGGCAGATAGCTGAAAAGGAGAGAGCACAGCCAAGCTCTTCTTCCATCACTTTGCTGTAACCTCCATTTGCTAAATGAAACTCCAGTCCCTTCCTGTAAGATGCAAGGCTCATTTTTAACAAGCTACAATACACCAAAGGGGGCAACCCTCTAGTCTCAGCTTTCTTTTCCTGCAAGACTCTGCATGCCATGTGATGGAAAATCTGTGGGATCACAGCAACAGCACGGGTCTCCCAGAGAGCCACAGGACACAGCAGCGGCTCCAATGCAGGCTGCCAGTGGTGCTGAACAAGCCCTCTGCGTGGTCCTGCTCCTCTGCAATGCCATGTGCCAGGTGCCACCAGCTGGCAGGTCACAGCCCGCGGGCAGACATCTGGCCCTTGGCTTCATAGTGCAAGAGAAAATGCTGCACTGTTAACATAAGTGAGGCTTTGGTGCAAGGGGCAGTCGGGGCTCACCATCAACACTGCCTGAGACTGGACTGCAGAGCATAAGGAGGCTGCACGCAGCAAATATTTCCCAATCTATCTCACAAAGACCAACTTCACACTCTATCTTCCTGACATCTGCAAAGCCACGTGAGCGAAGCTGTTCTGTGCACCACTGGCTATACAGCAGAATTAGGATTTAGAAGTAAATAAATTGATGCCTTTCCTGAAATAGCCCAAAGCTAAGCTGGGAAGCCATGGAAGGTAGGAAATGCTCACCTTGCTGATATGGAGGACACCGTCTAGCAGGACTTCACAACTGCTTTTAGCAGTGAGTGGGTTGGGGATGAGCAGTGCCACAGAGCCATTTGGGGAAGCAGAAATAAACAAATGGCAGCATCTGGTTGTGTGACAACAGAGATGCCAACCGGAGGGGCAGGAGGCAGGAACTGCACTGAAATAGCTGGTATTGCCAGAGGCTGAAGCAGACTCGCAGTAAAAATAGCACTTCCCAGTAATGTAAATCAGCACTGCAGTATCCAATGACAACAAATCTCCTAAAATCAAGCGCCTTCCTTACAGCTGAGCTTGTTACAAGGAGTTGCTAATGTAGTAGCAGTGTCAAGTCTGTGCAGCAATTGACCACAAAGAGGAAAAGCTGGTATTCTTCAACTGCTCCTAAAATCTGAAAGAGCGCTTATTTGTTGTGCTGTTGGAATTAATTCTGAGAAAGACACCATCACTTCTGATCAGACACTAGACTAGGGATGGGTTGCCAAATACTGTTTTTTAATATGTTAATATAAAAATGTCCTACAGTGCTGCTGTTCTCTACCACTGATAGTAGAGTTCATGAAGACACTGCACCAATCTTCATCTACTAAACAAATGGCATGCTAGAAAACAGCATTCACTTTTCTCAAGGAACAACTTCATTCAAGATTCCTTGTACACTGTGTACTAATTCTGAAGTAACAGCAACTAGAGGTAAAAAACACCTATTAGTACACTGTATCTGCAGTCAGCCAATGAACCATAGTTTTTACAGAAAACTCATGAAATTATTCAGATGTAGGAGTTTGTGAAATGCATTCAAAAGAAAAAAAAAAACACAAAACCTTTCCATTGCTTCTCTTTGAGGAACTGTACTAGAGGCTAAGTAATTTCCAGAATAATGAGATAGCCATATATTTAGGCTTAATCCTCCTTATCCAGGACTAACAGTACTGAAATCAAAGCTTTTCAGCATCTTCATTCCTTCTGCTAAAAATCTGGCTGCAACACTCTCAAGGCTCTGATTTTCCATTGGAGTCCTTGCACACTCTGCTAAACATTAGTTACTTCTTGGCCATTACACCTTTCTTCTTCCTTCAATCTAAAAGAGCAAAAACTATCAAAAAAAAAAATTATCTTGTAAAAAAAGATGAGATGTGAAGCCCCCTCTTCCTCTGCCCTGGTAAACTAGTCTATCTTAAGACTAGTTGCAACCATCCATGAAAATAACTTGGAGACAGTAGCAGGCTGGTATTCAGCACAAAACCCACCCGAGGAGGAAGACATGGCAGCACTCGCTTCCTCTTTGTGCTGGAGATTTTCTCACATCAATGTTATGACTCTGCATGTTTGTAGCTTAACACACAAGCTCAAAAATACCCTGCAAGCTGGAAGACACGAAGAGAATCAGACATCAGGCAGCAACTTCCGTTGAGAAACTCTGTAGTGGTTTCACCAGACACAGCACAAATAGCAACAGGAGGCACGTGTTGCTCTGATGTAATTACATCCTGCTACAGTCACAAACTTAGTGCTAATTGTGCTCACGCAGTCAATGAACTAAAGAATCCGAAGTTCTTTTCAATAACAGAAAAATTAGTACCATTTATTGACTTTATCTACTTTGAAAGTAGCTTTGTTTTTTTTGCTTTCTATCCTAGACAACAGCAGCTAAAAAAAGGCAAATTAGTCTGGACTCTTTTTGTTCAAGAATCACAACTTCCTCACATCATGGCCAAGTGCCAGACAAAGACACAGGTGATGGCTGGGTTCAAAAATCTGACTTTTTAAATTGCCACAGTTTCAGACATTTCTTCATATATTAGCACTTGATTTTCGTATATGTTAAAAAATGGTGACATTTCTTTAAATGACTGAGGATATAAAAGCAGAATAGAATCATTCAAGAGCTGACAAGCTAGTATTTCCTTCAGGAATAAAGTCCACATCATAACAGCCTGTCAATGAGTATTCTGAACACTACATTTGGTTTTGGGAAGTGAAGAAGAGGGTACAGAAGGTATCTCTCCTGCAACCTTTTAAGCTGTTACCTCCCACAAGCCATTTGCATGGGAATGTCTGGAAGAGAGAGCAGATTCAGTTATAACATCCTGACTTCGGAAAACTTTCAGCTCTCATTTCCAGCTCCAAAATAGTCTACTTAGAGAAGACAGCATCCGTAACAGCACTTCAATCAGAGGCTGGCCTGCCTTCAACAGTGAAACGCAGACCAGAAAACATGAAACCCAAATGCCATGGTATTTTTAACACTGCACAAAACAAACAAAAATTAACACTTGTTCCCAACAAAAAGCCATGTGGCTTAACAAAAAAGGGGTTCTCCTGATGCCAACCAAATTGTTTAGCCTGCCAAAAATTATTAAAAGGAAAAAAAAAAAATGGCAAGAAGAAAACAATTGGATCAGATATCCAAAGGGTCTGAAGTCTGAACATCTGGAAACTAAACATGCACACTCTTAAGACAAGTCCTTCTGTGTGAGCAAGCATCTTGTTTTTAAATACTGCACAGCCAGTTGGGAATCCAAGCATAGAACTTTTCACCAGCCTCGCTGAGAGTGCCCTACCTCACTTCTCAACAATTCCTCTGAGGCTGAAGCAGCACTGGCCATCTCCAGAGGGAGCCCTGTGTCCTGTTCCCCAGTGCTAGCAGGAGTTAAGAGGAGTGTGCAGCAAGAGAGATCCAGCATTTATATCAGATCTCTAAAATAGAGCTAAAGCAGTTGAGTTAAAGCTGCATCCAAGAGCAATGGATACCACAGAGGGCTGCAATACAAGAGCAAACTATCTGAAAGCCCCTGTGATTTTTAAGGACTGTACATATCACTGAGGAAGGATGAAATGGGGGGTTTCACTCTGGAAAACCATCAGGCAAACAAACTCAGAAAGATGCAGTCTAAAGTAATTGTTTGTTGGTGACTTCTTTTTTAATATATGCATTTTATGCAGACTCACAAATAAACAACAAAGTTTTAAGGAAAAATAAGGTAAACAGGTATTTGTCAGTTATTTTTCCACATGAACATCTGTTTTCTAATCTCCAAGAGCAGCAGGGTGTCAGGCATTTTGACCCCACTTAGCACAACCACCCAAAAGCCAGTATTTGTTAGAACATGTCTGTCAAAGGAGAGTCATGGGGAAACTACAAGACACACACCACAGGACTGGGGCTGGCAGATAGTCTATGATCACTGGTATGGCCCGTGGCTATTTCAAGCAGCTATGACTAAAGTTTAGCCTGTATGGGTCTAGAAACTGGTAACCCTTAGCAGCTACAAAGTATTTCTGGCACTCCACAACTTCTGCTGAAGAAAGAAGGGCAGAAGATCTTAACAGCCTCAAAGAAGCCTGTGCAGCAGGTGTGAAAGTAAGTTCCTCCTGCGGATCAGAGGAAAGACTTGAACCACAATTCATACCAGTCCCCTCCTGCCAGGAGACACAAATGGATGCCAGCCAGACTGCAATGCTCAGGTCTGCTCAGACATGTGGTGTGAACACATATGAGACAAGCTCTGTTTCTGCTGCTAACAGACTGGAAAGCTTCGAGACCTGCTGACATGACAGGCCGTGGCTTTCCTCAGGTGCTGGGGCAGCAAACCATGCCCTGCACTGCCTGCAGTAATAAGCTGACACCACCATGTTGTAATGTAAATGCTGCAAAACACACCTAAATTACACCACCCTCCAGCATCTCACTAATGAAGTTGTTCTTGAGTACATTACAATCCATGGAGCTCTAAGTACAGCTGCTGGCTACTGCTGCTCTAGATGCTCTCATGCTGCCCATCCACTTTCCAGCCGCCTGGCACAGCTCTCTGAACCAGTCACCTCCCAGCCCCAGGGCTTCACACCACCCACTGAAAGGCGGGTGGTGCAAGGGCTGTCCCCACGGGCTGGCAGCAAAGCCTAGGAAGCAGCACCCCTCCCCGGGGCTCACCTCCCTGCAGGGCAAATTGGCCCCCAAACCCCAGCTGCTGCAGCCTGCCTACTGCCAGGAGAGACACCACTGCTACACCCCTCAGCTCCAGTGCTAAGAGATGGCGAAATAATGGCATCATTCAGTGTATTTCCTTCTGTAGTTCTAAATAACTTGGAACACATTCAATTACAAAGAAAAGATAGGATGGAATAGAGCTTTACTTCAGCACAGCTGTGTATCCCAAAGCTCAAATTGTAAGTCTTTTAAACCTTCCTTTCTTCCTGCCCTAAACAACAAAGAAATCATCAGACTCTTCATCCAATTTCACTTGAGGTAATTTGAAGCACATTTTCCCCTTCACCTTCATATGGTAACCAGTACCTAGCCTATGCACTCTTTCAGTATTACAATTCAGTAACTGCAATTATCACTTTGGTCAACATACACAGGACAGCATTCCTAGCTCTACTGCTTACCTCATTCTAGATGACTAGTGTCCAGAGGTTGTCTCCAAAGCCAGTGCCCTGGAGGACAAAAATCTAGTAATATTACAGTCATTACATGAATTCATCACATCCTTCAGCTAGTAATATGCTTCTCACAGTCCAAGAAGACACTGGAGAAATGAAAACCCCAACCACACTAGTGTGTAAAATAAAGAGTGATCACTCAGGGACCAAGTCCTACCTTCTAGTCAGCTTACTGCCTGGAAAAAAAGGTACAATTTTTTGCAAGAAACAAAGCTCACATTCCTCTCAAAAACACTTTACCATTATAAGGAAATAACCCCTTGCAAGCTCTACAAGAAGGTATGTCAGTGCCTACGTCTTCATATGAAATGCCAAGTTTTCCCCTTTCCTTCCACATGCACAGAAGTGAAGCTCATGGTGACAGTGATGCACCATTCACCTGTGTGCTGTTTCTCAAAGCAAAGCCCAGCAGGAGGCTGTGCTTTATCAGAAGGTGCCACCACATACCAACACTTTCTGAGCCATTTCCCATGTGCAGCATCACCACTGACCCATAGTGGTTGCAGAGTGGTGCTGTAAAGCTCTGATGTGGACAGAACTGCATGCTGCAGGGAGGAAACAGAAGCGTCACAATCACATCCCACATACAGTAGTATGACACAGACCTTAAAATTTCAGCCTGAATAGGGTCTTTGCAGCTCAAAAACAACAGACATCCCCTAACCTAACTTCATTCCCAAATTCTTGCCATCTGCCCCTTTGCACACTATGAATCCTGTTCTAGGAAATTCTCTAATACAAGATTTAGTATCTGAAGGCACAGGGCTTCCACCACTACCCTGAAAGCTTACCTGACAATGCCAGGACATCTTGCTTGGCATATAATTCCATTCCCTTATGTGGACATATAGTATTCCTAGCCATCTTCCCCAGAACAAATTAAAATCCTACCTTTGAGCCTTGTCAAAACAGTTTTTTCTGACACCAAGTCTTGTTTCTTTCTACATCCCACTCAAGAATGCTACAAGCACTTCCTCCCCATCTCAGTTTTTGGGCAGATCACCCAACATGTCAGTCACTGCACCTCCCACTCCTCTTCTGTTTGATTGCCTCTCTGTGTCTGAGGAGCTGGGAAACCAAATGCACCATTGCAGGTCAGCTTGTAACAGAAAATTTCTCATCTTTCTGGACCACCCTGCAAAGTCATTTCCCTGCCCAAGTTTCACCAATCTCTTTTTCCTGCTGTTCTAGTTAATTTTTGTTTTCTAGCTCATATTAACCACTTAAATTACTCACCACACTGCTCACTTTACAGATCTTCATCACAGTCAGTATCACCATTATGGGTATTTGCATCTCTGCATCTCAATTGACATTTCTCCAAACCCAAATCTCAATTCTACTTCCATTCCATATTTTTAAATCCACTCAGCCCTACTGCACTAACGGAGACAATTCTGCAACCACAAAGTAGGTAACCTATCCCACTTACACAGCTGATGCGGTGAACTCTGGGAAAACAATACAGGTGCTGGAATTTCAAGAACTGTGTCACTTTTGTTCCCAAATTTGTTAGGTAACAGAGGAAAAACACATTTTTAGAAAACTTTCATCTCTCAGGTGCCTTCATGACAGGCTCACTTCTGACCTTTTGTGACTTGGCAAGAACTGACCCTAACTATGCAAAATACCTCGCACGACACTTCCATGCCAGCAGAAAATGGAGTGCCAAAACTTAATGGAATGTTTTTGTAACAGAAGTACAATAAATTCTCTCTTGTATTTCAAATCTTCAGGGCACAGAGAAAAGCACCAACTGAAGAGAGCACTGATTAGACATGCCAGCAGTGCTTTATTCCTATTACTGTAAAGAAGCCTTGAACTATTTGTAAAAGATGAATGCTTTTGGTTTGAAGTCATTTGCTTTGAATTTACTTTTTGAACTGATGAGATGAGATGCCAGGGAAGAGAAATGAGAAAGAGGTTCAATATATGCAAGAGCTTTAGCAGTCCACACTGTGCTACTATCTGTTTGATGCTTAAGGGCAGTGGACACTGCTGCTGACACCGTCAGAAGTGCTGGTAGTGTGAGGGAAGGCTGGTCTCCCACTCCCTCCTGGGTTTTTCCACCTGCCTCTTCCTTCAGTTCTTGAAATTCTCAGATGCGCTAAGTACACAGGGCACAAAGAAATGTCTTTGGAGCCTCATATTGTGCTGATGTAGGCCTTGAGAGAACAGCTCTGGGGAGACACAGCAGGCAAGCGTGGAGGTGAATGGGGTGCTGACCCCAGCACGGCGAACCCACAGGCCACGTGTCCACAGAGTGTCAAGCAGAAAAGTGCAGATCCTTGAACTTGGAGCATCAAACACAGGTCTGCTGCAACTGAAAAGAAGGTGTGGGGGAGAAAATGTGTTTGCTTCCTGGGATCAGAACAAAATGGTTTCAATCTATCTGTTCACATGCTAACAGGACTCTGCCCTCATCCTCAGCACACTGGAGAGAGACTAGGCCTGTTTATTTTCCTCATGTAGTAACGCATTAAAGGAATAAGAAACTAGATACCTCCTGAGGCCTAGAGACTATTTTCTTCAACCTCTTAACTTTAAAAGAGCCAGATCCAGGAAAGTAATCTGAAGTTCCTGGCATCTCTTAGAACCACAAATGGAAAGGGGAAGAGAGAAGAGAAGCTGTAAGTGGTAAGCCTGATAGTTGTACAAAAACCTGGTCCATCCAGTCATGAAAATTGTTTACTGACTACTCCCCAAACTCCTACAAACCTGGATGTGTGTGCAAAGCCCAAAAATTAGAAACCTCAGACTATTTTATATAAAGCCCACCATAAAGAACAACAGTAACCAGCTGATCAGAGACACAGAAGTGAAAGAAGAAACATCACCAAAACAATGAAACAAGGAATACTTCTCTAGAAAATTGTATGAATGCTGGCTAGAGCCCTAGAAGCAATGACAATTTTTGCAGACCATAAGGAAAACTAAAGATCTGAGTAGAAAGAAAGACTACTTAGGAAGATAAATGGATACAATCATGGAACTATAGTAAATGGTAAGAATAGTTTTAAATGTCCTCGTTTGGAAACAAGGACAGGTGGCCTGGGAAGACTACAAAGAGGTTGTCAGAGCAGCCAGGGTTCAGGTTAGGAAAGCAAAAGCCCAGATAGAGTTAAATCTGGCCAGGGACATTAAGAGCAACAAGAAAAGCTTCTATAGGTATATCAGTAATAACAGGAGGAGGGCTAAAGAAGATGTGGGTCCCCTCTGGAAGGAAACAGGACAGCTGGCCACAAAGTATATGGAGAAGGCTGAGGTCCTCAATGTCAGTGGCATTTTTAGAGCACTTGCCCAATCTTTTTAAATATAAAATCTCACTAGAGGAGGTGGCCAAACATTGGCTAGCCAGTCCCAAATAAAGCCTTCTACATCTGTTCATCACAGATGAGCAGGTGGATTAGCACCTGGCTAATCCAATATAGGCAGAAAAATCTAGCAGCTCGCCTTAATCGTTCCAGAATTTGACTAAAGCCAGGATTTGTCTCTGGAATAAACACTGTCCTCAGAAGCCAAAAGCTTCTCTTAAAAAATTATATAAAGAGCTGCATGTGTTGCAAAGGAAAGAGTTATAAAGCAGTACTAAATAAAAGCACCCAACAACACAATTTTCTCTCCCTAAAAAATACTGTCTTCTAGTATTTTTAGTATTAACTATAAGGGAAAAGAGAAAAGAGTACCTCAGAATACACATTTACTATCACTTCTTTCTTTCATACCTCTTTACACTGCACTTATGCACTAGCTCACAGCTGCAGCACACCTCATAAAGCACTTTTGAATAGAAAAACATTCTTAAAATTTGCAACTCTTGGCTCCAGCATCTTCTGAGACAATAAATACTGACTGTTTCTCCTTCAGTGACTTGTGGTTTTTTAAACAGGATAATCACAGGTACCAACCCAGTACTGCCACGGGAGGGACTAAATTAATATTTTATTTAATTGCACAATAATCTGATTGAATACAATACTGAGATTTCCCTCATTCAGCCTTTTCATGCCAGATTTCTCAAGACAGGCTCACAACAAGACAGAAGCAGAGCAGCAACTGATTGTGCTGGCTGTCTCTGGCTGGTGAAGTTTGGAGCCTTTGACCCAATGTTAGCTGAACTCAAAGATATGCAGAAAAGAGGTTCCTTTCAAGCAGACTGAAAACTGGTCACGGGCTAGAGGAAAGACTTGGGCAGCAGCTCACAGAGGGACCATACAGCCCTTCCCAAGTTGTGACCCTCTGACCCTGCAGCTGCACAGCAGCCCCAAGGCAGGCACAGCACAGGCTACCTCACACCCCCTGTGCACCTGGGGAAGAAACAACAGTGCACACCTGGAGCTCAACAACCACTGCAGGAGGATCTTGCTTACTGGACCCACAGGCTCTCAAGCTAACCATTGATGGGTACATTTGGGTGTCACCTGGACTGCGGCTTCTGAGACTTCAAGATACGCAGCCCAGCTCAGTCCTACTTCCAGACCCCTTTCTTGGACCTGGAGAGATTCTGACATTCAGGAGATCTGAACTCCAGGCACTGATTGGAGAGAAAGTGGGACTGGAGCAGCTGCTGGCAGTCAAAAAGGTCACTGCCAGGTAATTCTGGTGAGCTTTTCT
This sequence comes from Brachypteracias leptosomus, assembly GCA_013401335.1. NCBI lineage: Eukaryota > Metazoa > Chordata > Aves > Coraciiformes > Brachypteraciidae > Brachypteracias > Brachypteracias leptosomus. Next base: position 145,394 of record VYZX01033436.1, read on the forward strand.
GAAAAACTTTCAACAAAGGGCAGTTATTTTTTTCCAGAGCAGAGCAGGGCAGGGCAGCAGAGAGGAATGCAATACAACAGACTGCCCTGGAGCAAATCCACCCTTGAGTAGGACAGCACACTTATAGCTTTGTTACAGACATACAGGGGAACACGCTCTACCTTCCTCCTTTGGTGGAGAGAGGTCTAGTAACTGTCTCCAACTAGGACGTGATAATTGTCCAAAGGGTCACTAAACAGAACACCTTAATTCTCATTATTCTCCCCATTAAACTTGAAGCCACAAAGACATTTGAAACTCATCTATTTCACTCTGCCACTGAGATTTGCTAAGAGCATGTCTGGCAGCCAGCCACTACAGCCCAGCTGATGGGCAGAGTCATCAGCGCAGTGACTTCTGACAGGGTAACCATCCACACGCTTGTTATTGCTGCACTGAGCAGGAAATAACTGCACAGAGTAGCAGGCATCAACTAGCCCCTATGTGGTAAATACCCAGGCAAGTTCATAAAATTAGTCCTATGGGTAGCCTGGCTGGACTGTTACGTGCTCCCTTCAGTGCTCCCAGGACTAGGATCTCTGAGGTGCTTTTAGACAGAAATGCAGGCATGGGAAAGAAAGTTTAGAGGAAATACTTCCAACAGCTCCTTCAACAGAAGATAACAGTAATACACTAGTAGAAGTCATTCTCACAGTAGGAACAGTGCAGTAATGATTAGAGACCATCAAGGATTGCATGGTTCTAGAAAGTATACATGGTACCTGCAAAATATAAGAAACTGCAATATAAGCTGGAAAGAGTCCTAATATGTGCCTTTGCATGAACATACTCCAACTGCAGTAATGCATAATCCATATATTGTCACATAAGTCCCTACACCCATCAGTGTCCAATGCCAGAAAAGTACTGCTCCAGGAGTAGGACCAGAGAGGGGAATGCATTCTGGAAAACCCGTGGGCACAATTGCTAAGGCAGGTGGCTATCACTGGACCTGGTTCTGTTTGATGGCAAGGGAAAGAGAGCTTTTATGCTATTTTCTCTTGACTAAACACAGCATTGTCATGCCAAGCAGATTTAGATGAGAATTCTTCAATTCTGTGCTTAGTGCTTTACGAAGAAACTGTTGTTGTGAAGAACAAAGGGGTTTTTTCTTCTTTTGTTAAACAGCATATATAGGAAATTGGAAAAGTGAAACTCAGGTCCCCAAAGAGGAGTTAAGGAAAATCAAAACACTATCAGGCAACAGCTATCATAATGTGGCATTATGATTCACAGATAAAAAACATAAAGGGAGAAGTCAAACCAGAGCATAAAGAATGTCTAGGAGGTAAATGGCTTTCTGGATATCACAGGTACAGAATTTTCCAAGGTAGTGTGTGTGTGAAAAACACCCCAATATTTTGGAAGTAAATCCTAACTCATTCTGTACCAAAGAAACTCCAAATGAGAAAATGCTTTAAGCATCAAAGCAAATTGCTGAACATTCCTTCAACAACATTTCAAGCTAGAAAAGAACTTAAAGTAGCTAGTATAAGCATTTCCAAGCCAAACAAGCCAAACAAATAAAGGGAACAACGTCAACCAAGGACAGAATTGCTAAGGTTTGAGGGCAGTGGGGAGTGGTTATTTGTTTTGACCAAAGTAAACATTACCCCAGCAAGTTTAAAAGCAATGAATGATAAGTAATTGCAAAACAATGGAACAGAAAACAGGTAGAGTCACAAATGATCACACCACTCTGTGAACTCAATTTGCTGCATTTTTTTCTTGTTGTGTTAAAAGGCAAAGCAATTTGGCAGAAAATAAATACTCCACATTTCTGCACCGATGCATCACAGTGAACATTTTCTTTCTTTAAAAAGCTTTACAAGTTGCCTTTGCAATTCGGAAATCTTAGTGTTATCACTGAGATACCCAGTAAACAGGATAAAAAGATAATCTACTTTAACACCCCAACAGTGAGCACAAGATTCAAGTTTTCTGTCACACTTGTTTTACAGAGGGGTTCCCAGTCATGACTGTAAACACCTGGTTAGAGCTTTTTCAAATGTCATTTACAAGCTTTGACACAAATATAAATACTAATGTAATTTGCTACATACATAATAATGTATCACGAAAAAGTGAGGAGCTAATATGTGAGTTACACTGACAGAGTTATTCGCTGCAGGCTCAAATGCTTTCTTCCTTGTTATTACTTTTGATATGCAAGATCTCTTTAGTCCATTCCTAATTACCAGTGTAGCACAGCTTGAGTTGAACTCCACTATGTTGCTGCTGACAACAGCAGCAGTTTGCATGTTTATTTCACTAAAATGTGTTTCACCTTGGAACTGCCCAGCAGACCTGGAGAATGATCAGACTTCAGAGGTCTAACAGAGTCCCCGCTGTCCTCAGCAGTGCTGCACCAGCTCCTACTGACAGAGAATCTCCTCCGACAGCTGTGGTGTTTTCAAGCAGAATTTAGAAAGATGACATTGCCCTTCCTGGAAAAGCATTCCCACGCTCCACAAAGATTCACCTACATGCACACACACACACTTACTTGGTTTACGTAAGACAAACACCATACCTCATTCCTTCTGTAGACCTATTCTGGTAGTTTCGGTAGAGCTGTGGAACACCTAACATAGCCTCAGTGAACACTGCAAGGAAGCCCAGCATTTCCACAAAGAGAGATGAGTCAAGCCAGAGGTAAGTGATGTAACCAGTCACACCAGTGAAGGTCAGGACACACTGGACGTAGTCTGCAAACTTGCTCCAATGCCAAAAATAGTTCAAGTCAAAATCTGCAACAGAATAGGAATGGAAGAAGTAAATATGTTTTCCCAATCAGACTCAAAGTAATCAGGGTGAAATTGAAAACTGTGAAGCATGAGGGAACCACTGTCAGTCTTTGGAGGTAGGAGAAGGCAAAAGAAAGGATTAAAAAAACCCAAAACAAACAAAACCCCCAAACCCACAAAACTCAACAAACAAGGAACAATAAAAAAAATTAGAGTCTTGATTCAGAAAACATTTTTGAGGGGTGTTCAATACAGAAACAATAAAACAAAGATTTGCAAGCTACCAAAATATTTACAAAGATTACTTTTAAAGAGAAAGCATTGACCTTCAGGTATCAAACATGAAGACTCTGGATATGACTCTAGCAGAGTTGGTATAGGAAGTATTTCACAAAAAACTTCACAATACTAAGTACAGGCCCCAAGCACATCAGTAAATGTACTGTCTCTTAGGTCGTTACCTTCAAACTGCCTCAGTCCACACTGCTTAGAATCATAGAATCATCAAATGGAGGTGCAGAAGTTTCAGAAGTTCACGGAACAAAAGTCAACCTTCACAACCCTCACTTCCCAGCTACTGTGAGGCCAGCTACAAAATCCATGGACCCAAGCAAACACTTAAACACACAATTACCTCCAGTTACACCAGCTGTTCATGTGCGTATTCAGTACTCCTGCACTGAAGCCCATTTCCATTCATGTAAGTGCTAAAGTCCCTGAATCTAGTATTAGGCAGCCAAGAAATTTAGTAATAATGATAATTTATTCATCATCTTTTGTCTGAAAATCTTAAGTATTATTTCTATGATAATAATATACATAGATGAAAAAACTATCATGTGAAACAGAACTTCAGCTGAAGCAGAAGAGTTAACTACTAGCACAGCAAAGAGACTGAGATTCTCTTTTGCTCAAAACTATCATGATGCTATTTAGTCTCCAACTGGGTGTCCTGGTTTAAGCCCAGCTGGCAACTAAGCACCACACAGCAGCTGGCTCACCCCTCTCCTCCCATCCCTTGGTAGGATGGGAGGGAGAATTGGGAGAAGGCGGTAAAACCCCATGGGTTGATACAAGGACAGTTTAATGGAACAGTACGAAGAGAGAACATACAACAGTAATAACAATACTAATGAAGTAATATATAAAATGAGTGATATACTAGGCAACTGCTCACTGCCTGCTCTGTGCCTTCTCTCCTCCTCCCCCTCCCCCCCTCCAAATGAGGTTATGAGTAAGTTCTAGTTTCTGCTCTAAATTTTGCAAAAGAGAGAAAGGGAGAAAGCGAGAGAAAGAAAAAGCAAATGAACACATAAAAGCAAACAAGTCTGTCTATTTTAGGATGCTACACATCATCAAACTCCACATTACCAACTACTTCCAAGAAGAAGTAAAAGAAGACTGAACTTAGAAAAAGGAAAAAAAAAAAAAGTAAAGTACAGCATACCTGGCCTTTCATATGGATCATAGTTTCTCTGGCCCTCACTTGAACTGCTAAATTGTTTTGCCACATTTGCTTCTTTTTAACCAAGCTTACCTTCTGTGACAAATAGTTTCAAAAATTCAGAGGGGGAAAAAAAAAATAAAAATCACATACCCATCACTTCAAGGGTTGGAAATAAACTGTAACCTCTTTTCCCAAGTGGCTCCCTTCTCAAGGGGGTTTAAACACTTAGTTCTGTAATAGGAGCTATATACTTTCAAACAAAAAAATGTTGGTTGTGGTGAGTACTGTGACAGGTACATGCAAAAAAGACTTTTAAATACTTAAAAACAAAAGGGAACCATTCATTTCAATTAAAAAAAAAAAGTCAAAACAAAACAGGAGGCATTTTAAAAACAGAACAAAGTCCATATGTGTGTGCAGATCAGTTCTGTCCCCCTCCATAAAGAGCAATCTGCAGCAGAGGGGAGAGACAGATGTAGGCACAACTGTCCCAAGAAGATAGCCAGAGGACACCAATCAGTGTCCTGGGCCATGTTATCTGAGGTGCAGAACTGAAGTTATAAATATTACTGCAAACATTATTCACAGTTGAAGAAAGTTATGAATAATAAAGAAGATATTGGGATTTTTACACCCCCTCCTGCAGGAAGTATCATCCCTTTTCTTTAAAAGGACAAAACAAGAAATCCCATTGCACCACAACTTATTTCTATCAAATGTCTTCAAATCTGTCCAAGTTAAATCTGGATTCTGTTGGTTGGAATGGGAAAGCACTGCTTGCACAGCTCACTCCACTCACCAGCTCCCCATCCAGCCCAGAGAGAAATTCAAGACACAAGTTTGTAACCATACTTAGTTGATGCAGTTCAAATGGTAACTCCCAGTCACTAACGTCCTGGATTAATCTGAACTGGCACCACTGCAGTGAAAAGTACTGTATCTTATTACCCACACCTGAGCTCTTTAATCCACTCAGTGAGTTGCATTTTAAACATGTTGATCCACTGATAGGTGAGAGATTTATGTTGGAAAATCCCACTGATGCTGGGAGAAGGAGCAGTTCAGTAGGTTCTTTGTGCACTGACTGGAGAAAAGTCTACACAGTTCGAGGGTTGAATAAAGATGAGATTAAAAGACCTCCTCTGGGAGGCACACAGCATGTCAGGTATGAAAAATGCAAAGCAGAGACAGCATTGCAAATAACCACGGTTAGCACTAGTCAGGCCAAAACACAAATAGTAAATTCAAGACGCTGGTGTGGGACAGATGCCAAGTGACACAAAGAAGAGTCCATAGTATCAACTCTCACTTGAGGATGACATAGAGGTCCAAACATCTACATTAATTTTAGCCAAGAATCATTTTATACCAAGTCAGCTACCAGGCTAGTTCCTTTTGGGAAAGTGAAGCAAAGACTTTGACATCCTAAAAATTATTTACTCTAGCTCTCGATTTCTCTTGCCAGTTGCATCTTATTTTGTGTCTTGACCTTTCTAATTCTGTACGAACATCCTCGCGCTACGTTCACTTATACTTTTCTTTAGTCATCTGACTCTGTTCCAACTTTTTGTTTGGTTCCTCCTTGCATTTGAGGCTAATGATGAGCTTGCATTTTACATTCCCAGTCTTTGCAAGGTGGGACAGTTTACATGTCAGCCCTTTGTACAGCTTCACCAAAGAAATGAATTCTTCCTTCTTATGAAGGCTACTGTGCTCCCTCCCGCTCCTTATGAACACCAGCAATTCAGAGCCATTCACCCAAACTGCCTTCCATAATCAAACCCTTGACCTCCTGTATGAAAAACATTGCTCACTGCCTCATTCTAAGAGCATGTTGGACAGTGTCTACTCCTGAGTGCCTTTTTAAACAGATGCCTGAGTAGTTAATCCTCCTCCATGCAGGTTACAGCTAAGTCTTGTGCTTTGGGAGACTGCAGCGCTGTTCAAAGAACCTCCAATTTCCATCATCTAGCTCTGGACCACAGTGTCTGCCCAGCTGACCTGACCGTTCCCATCACAGCCAACTTCTGCACAGGAGTCCAGCCTAAGCAGTCAGATGTCCAGCAACTTCCTTAACACCGGAATTCAAAAACCAGAGGGGGCTTAGATGCTGTGAAAGAGCCTCATAATGGTAATTCAGTCAACCCGGAACAGCTACAGAATGCAGCCATGTCTGGGAATTATTTCAGGTTATTATCCATAGTCTGTTTATTGTAAAATGTACACACAGTTAAAGGATGCAGAAGCTGGAACCTACAACTATATCTGCCCTGCCTGTGGGTCTTAACCACTGGGCTACAGTGCGGCAGGCTCCTCCTCACTTGCTCTTTTGCTTGTCTCAAGAAGCTTACAGTCTCTGCTGTAAAAGTGTTTCAGCTCTGAGCACCAGGCAAACACGATGCCTCTCCTCATCCCAGCCTGGCAACAAGGGCAACTGTCTGGACAGCTGGAAGATGCAGACTTGTATCCCCAGGCTGACAAGAGAAATTAACTCAGACCTCTCACACCCTGAGTGTTCTAGGTTACATACAGGCACTGCACTCAGCAGTACCATCTTAAAATAAATAAATTTTGCCACATCCTCTGATGAGGACCGGGGAGGCCACAGGAGGTGAGGCCTGAGCAGTGGATTCTGGAAAGGGGACTTTTACACTTGCAGTCCTCCAGCTGCAGCAAATCCTCAGGCATTTGCCTCAGGCGTTATCTGTCTCCTTGGCAATCCTGATTTCAGATGTCTCATCTCAAAGCAGCAGCAGGATTACAGAGAAGCACACTGGCTAGCACTCTCTACCTTGCTCATTCTGAGCAGCTCCCAACCAGCAGGTTGTTTTCTCCAATCCTCTGTTCTGAAATTCCTGCATACCCCACAGGGCAACCAGGAAATAATTGGGATCACAAGAGCAGGAGGGCTCTGCATAACTGTTACCAGGCAATCCATGACTTCTTTTGCTCTCATCAACTACATATCCAGCTAGGCACTTTCTTCTTTCCTTCCAGCAAGAAGGAAGGAAGCAGCAATAGAGACAGACAGTGAGAACTGATGGGTTAGATTTTCTTTCTTCCTGTTTAAAGAAGTGATAGAAACCTGCAAAATGCTGTCTGAAGCCAGCATTTCTTTTACACTCACTGGGACAGAAAAGGGACTTGTCATGTTTCACTCCTGGTGCAAATGGGAAGAAGTGAGAGCTTAGCATCAAAAACTTCTGGCTCTAACCCAAACCACTCTCCTTCTGGAAAAAAAAAAAAAGAATCCACCATCTTGCATAGTCTCCATAAACATGCTAATATCACCATTCTCCATCTCCATTCCTTCAAGCCTGTGACCTAGAAATTTCTGCATCTTTGTGTACTTCTAAGTGTCTGCACAGCCCTGTCAACGCAGTACCTGAGCATCTCTCCATGTGCCTTTACCTGACAACATTCCTGTCTACAGGCTATTGTCATTTGCCCTTCACACTGGCTAGTACCCAAACACCCCCACTTCTTCTACACTAGCACAGCCAAGATGGAAGCAAAATATTTCAGAGGGTCTTGAACCTTCTGAAAATACCACCCCAGCCTATATTAACAAATCACTGTCATTTAATGAAAACTGGTTTTGACATCCTTTGGCCCATACAGTGCCTTTCCTTGGCCACATCTGGACTGATGTCAGAGTGTCAACAGAGCCAATCTTCTTTAGTATTTGACTCTCCATACAGCCCAAGCACAAAGTCCTTTAGTCAATGAAAAGTAACCAGTAGATTTCCATGTGAGAGGGGAAAAATGTCAAATCTTAATTGCAGAGAAAAAGGGTGAAACCCTGACACAAATAAGCCTTGAAGATTCATACAAAGAACCTTTTGTTTTTAAGAGCTCACTGGAGGTTTTGGTACTTGGTGAAGGACTGTTGAACACCTGAGATTAAAAACTCAACTCTGATGAATCTCCTCTACATCAACATTACCCCTATCTCGCTCAGTCATCTCTAGTTTGAAGGTAAATACTCGCCTTGGCTTTCCATGCCTCGTTTTATGTAGCGTCACCAGCTTCTAAAATTTCCTAGTTTGAGTCTCTTTTCTATCATTTCAGGTTTGTCTTTTCTCCACCGTCAGTGTTATTACCCACTCTTGCTCCTCCTTCTCAAAATTGTACGTAAGTAGGCTGAAGTTTTTCCAACACTGCCCCTGCCTCAAGGTTCTCACTTATCTTCTACATTGTCCCCAGTGAAACATACATCCAAGCATCAGCAACTGCTCTGCCCTCCCCATTCAGGTCCTGTGATGTCCACTCTAGCTGCTCACTGAAGGGAATTAGTAATTGCAAGGTTAAGAGAAACAGGTTAGTTAAAACTACTTTTTAAAATTCACACACAAATGTGAGGTATATATTAAAAAGTCAAACAATCCACACTCTATTTCATAACACTCTGCCTTTCTCATTCATTTGCTACTTTTTTGTTTTTATGGCTCTTGTTTTAAGGGAAACCTTTGAATACCACTTAGCACAGTGGGCTTGACCAGCAATAATTAGCAATAATAATATTGATCATTTTGTGAACCTCAAAGAACAGGAATTGAAAAGTCACACTTAGGCAAAAAGTTTTACCCCTGCTGCTAACAACACACAGGACAAGAAAGAATCATAGAATCACAGAATTGTCAGAGTTGGAAGGGACCTTAAAGATCATCTAGTTCCAACCCCCCCTGACATAGGCAGGGACACCTCCCACTAGAGCAGGTTACTCAGATCCCCACCCAGCCTAGCCTTAAAAACTTCCAGGGATGGGGCTTCCACCACCTCTCTGGGCAACCTGTGCCAGTGTCTCCCCACCCTCATGGGGAAGAACTTCTTCCTAACGTCTAATCTGAATCTACCCACCTCTAGTTTTGATCCATTCCCCCTAGTCCTACCACCACCCGACATCCTAAAAAGTCCTTCACCAGCTTTCTTGTAGGCCCCCTTAAGATACTGGAAGGCCACAATAAGGTCTCCTTGGAGCCTTCTCTTCTCCAGACTGAATAACCCCAACTCTCTCAGTCTATCCTTGTAGGAGAGGTGCTCCAGTCCTCTGATCATCCTCGTGGCCCTTCTCTGGACACGTTCCAGCACGTCCGTACCTTTCTTGTAATAGGGGCTCCAGAACTGGACACAGTGCTCCAGGTGGGGTCTCATGAGAGTGGAGTAGAGGGGCAGAATCACCTCTCTCGACCTGCTGGCCACGCTTCTCTTGATGCAGCCCAGGATACCATCGGCTTTCTGGGCTGCAAGTGTGCACTGACGGCTCATGTTGAGCTTCTCGTCCACAAGTATCCCCAAGTCCTTTTCTTCAGGGCTGCTCTCAAGCCAGTCACTGCCCAGACTATATCGGTGCTTGGGGTTGCCCTGACCCAGATGCAGGACCTTGCACTTGTTCTTGTTGAACTTCATGAGGCTGGCATGGGCCCACTTCTCCAGCCTGTCAAGGTGCCTCTGGATGCCATCCCTTCCCTCCTGCGTGTCAGCCGCACCACACAGCTTGGTGTCATTGGCAAACTTGCTGAGGGTGCACTTGATCCCACTGTCCATGTCATGGACGAAGATGTTAAACAAGAGAAAAGAGAACGAAAACCTAAACCAAAATATTCATACCCTGGGCACCTCCTGTGCAGCTGACAGCCTTTGCTGTGTAATTAGCTTTGTATGGAGCTTCAGTTTACAGGAGTCTCACAGTAAAGAGAAAAACACATTTTAGAGAGAAATGCAGTTATATAAACCCACAAAATTAGGCTGACCTTTAACTCACCTTTGACATTTTCCACTGTCTTACAAAAGGATGCAGAATTGTTTACATCACCAGCCACCTCAAAATTCTAATTGGTGTGCATGTTCATATATGCTAAATATGCTTGCATACACATACACACCCTTTCCTCACAGTACAACTGCTAATGTTATAAGCATTAGAAACAAAGTAAAATTATAAAAGCAAGCAGGGGACAACAAAGGGGTTTTGTTCTAATAAAGAGGAAGCTTTAGCAAGTATGGTATCTGTAAACAAGGCTCCAACTATTTGGCTCAGAGACTGCTGGCAAATGCCATCTGAGCTGGGAAGGTCATATGAAGCAGTACAGCTCAGCCCAGTCATTTCTGCAGAACAAGTGAGCCAGAAGCAAACTCCTTCCCTGTTTCCCCCCCCCAAAAAAACCTGAAGAAGTGTACTCTGGACTTCTTCTTCCAACGCAAGGATGTTTCTTGGAGTTCTACAGACAGCAGGCACTTTCAGGGAAACCCTGCAGGGGGTACACTTGCAGTCCCTACCAATTTGCCCCTGTGCAACATCTGCCATCCAAACTCTGTTTTCTTCCCAAGTTTAGCTGAGAGAAAACACCATGTTTGTACTCCTAGAGCAGGCCAGTAAGATTAGGAGAACAAAGACAGACAACCACCACCACCACAGATACATACCAATATTGCTACTACAACAAGGCACTTAAGGTTAGATATATTTAAATCAATGTAGTTACACAACTGTATTTCCTCTGTGAAGATTAGCTTCCTCAGTAACATCACTACTGAAATGATCTACTGTTACTGATACTTTTGCTTGTTCTGTACAGAGTACGGCTCTCCTCTTTCTATTCCAGTGTACTGACCGTTCTTAGTCACTGTCTCCATGAGATTGCTCAACAGCTGGCAAGAGCAGCTACTAGCCTACTTGATGACTGATGAAGGAGAACAGACTAATATCTATGTAGAATATGAGGCCAGGAAAGCCACTAGAATGAGGTAGCTGTGGCACAAAGAAATTAGTGCTACAGAAAATAAACAGTGTATTTGAAAGGTGGAGTGAAAGCAGCATAAACAGCTTCAGAATCCACACAAGACAGAGACAGCAAGGCACAGTGTGGGAAGCCCAGGGAGGGCCATCGCAGTTTTGATGATCCTGGGCAGCCAATGCTTTTACTACAAATACTCCTGATTCTGCTTACCTCCTATTCCAAGAGTGTCAAAAATCCCAAACTAAAGAAATAAATCCCCCAACTCTTCATCTGCAAGCACAGCTCTGAAGGCCTTTGCTCCCAACTCTGCTAATGATGGGAGGCAGCCGATGAGAGCCAAGCTCGCTTTTCCTTCTGCTAGATACGCCTTCCTACGCTAACTATAGAAAGAGACTTCTTTTTCTGACAGCAGTCTAAGCAGGGATGATGAGAATGTCACAGCAAGAACGTGTAGTACCAAGTTACTATTTTTACAATCATTTTAACAATATTTTACACCATCCTCAGCGTGGTTTATCTAAGCTATTACCCACAACCCTACCAGGAGGTACACAAAGAAAAAAAACTGGAGTAAATTAAGTGCTACAGAGCAGACACTCTTGGCTCCAAATACTAAAGCTGGAGTTATAAACACTCTATGAAAACAGTTTAATTTATTTGGAATAGTACTGAAACTTATTCTTTGAAGTTTTCAAGTCTCAGAAGATATCAAGACTACTATAATATGCACTTATCCTACTCCTTCTCATTCAAGCACTGCAATTAGAGATGAATAAAAGTTCTTCTAAACATTACAGAACCAAGCTGTGCATTAGCCCAGATGCAGGCTGCCTCAGATACCATCACCCCAGGGATTATAATGCCAGGCTGCATTTATAACACAGCAAGTTGTTCCCAGAAACTCTGGAAGTAACTGTCAGGTAACATTTCACCCCTCTTTTGAACTGCAAATCTTTGGGGAAAATGCTGACTATCCAATAACTTGATTAAAGATAAATGATCTCTCTCTTTTTCAGCCTTCTCTAAGCTTGACATACCTAAGACCTCATTTCCTTTATTGTGAAGACACCACAATAAGAAAGCATTTATGTGAATTTTTTTTTCAGATACTCCTGTCAGGCATACATACATGTATGTGTTAAGTAGGTACACAACACAAAACTGAACACTCTTCCTAAAAATATGAAATCCTCTACTCATTTAGGGTTTTCTGGGGGAAAGTTTAATCCTTGTTACCCAGGTAACCCACCACCAGCCAAGACAAATTCTGGCCCCCAAACTGGCCCTACTAATTAATTAAGCATTCAAACAGAATAATGCTTTGTGCAGCTGCCTCCTTTGCAGAGGCACAGTAGCATGTGGCCTGCTAAACATGTCTTGGCAATTGCCTCAGTTAACCTCAGAATTACCCACTTCAGTAGCAGTAGTTCAACGCTTCAAAATCATCACAAGCACCTAGGAAATTGTAGGAAGCTTTCTGCTCTTTTTTTCACTTGCCTCTCTCCTCTGCCCAGTCCCTGCTACACATACGAAAACATCAGATGTGTTTCTTTAATTATCTGTACAAAGATGCTAATATCTCAAAATGACTGCACAATCTAGTCTGTTACATAGGGCTTCCTTTCAAATATCTATTGTAGTTAAGAATAATAGGGTAGGCTGGTGAACAAGAATCCTGTTTTGAAAAAAAGAATTTGGTATTTCTGGAGTTTTGTTCTATGCTGGAACAAAAGCCAGACTTTGGAAAACCTGGGGGAGGATGAAAAGAGAGGCAAACATATAGATGGGATTTGGGAAATAAGATTAAATTTTTTATGTCTCTGATTTTAATGAAGGACCTTCTGTCTAGGTTTTTCCATGTCGTAAGGGAGCACTCAGTCATGAGGCTATTGTCCAGGCAGGTCAGGAAACATCTCCTCTCTGCATAAATTCTGCCCTTTCCAGGCAAACAGTTTTGACCAAATTCATTAAAATAATTTATGTGTGTGTTTGTGAAGATGTGACCGTTCAGCAGCAACAGCCCTTATCCCCAGCAATCAATTCACAAATTTCTGGCCAGTAGTAGCAGAAAAATCTCAACTTATAATTTCTCATATGCTACCATAAACATCATTTCAGCATACTGACATTTGTACAGTTGACTATGGAAATTCATCCACTCTTTTTAAAAAAATTTAGGTAGATGAAGCTGGGAATAATTCCAATCTCCATATGACTTCCTGGGGAAAGGGAAAAAGAAGGACTTCCAGTAGCAGGTTTTCCAGAACCTACATGCCTGCGGCATTCTTTAAACCAAACCTCATTCTGTTTACAACAAGTCTGCACAGAGCTAAATTTCTGTACACAGTGACCAAACAAAAGGAATTTCCACACAAATTACTTCACTGCATTAGCAGGAAGACTTTGTAGGGAGAGAGACCAGTAGAGAGTTTCACTTGAGTGCTTGCAGTCTGCCTTACTGATTACAGCACTTGCAACTGCAGGAGCCAAGCAAGAAAAAGCTACCCTGAAAAAGAATTTCCCTTCCAACTTTGCTGCTGTTTAGTTTGACCACAGATCAATCCCTGCTTTGACACAAGCAGTGGTTGTTATGCTACGTGCACTTCTGGATACTACACTTTCTGAATGTCTCGTGTCTGCAGTTTAATGCTCCATAGCCAATGCATCTTCAAGATCTGGAAAGAAAGGTAATGGTAGTAGATTGAAGTTGTTCTGTCCTGAAGAATTTGGTGGTGACACAGGTGTGTGTTCACAAATTGTTCACATTTCCCAGCAGAAGTTCAGGCCCCTCTCATCCCTCTCAAGCTATAGCAGGACAACTGTTTAGCTCCCTGAAGTGTTTGTCACTGAAGCCACAAAACGCAGGCTTTTTTTATGCACAGTGGGATTTTACACACAGAAAAGAACAAGCCTGCATTTTAAGGCAGATCTGTTCACTTACTTGATTCAAAACATAATCCCATAAACTGTTATGTCAATACAACTAAAGGAGCAAGAATGAGTGGGGGGCAAAAGAAAAAAAGAGGATCAGGAATATCTTTGGCTGGCATTGCTGCCAAACAGCCACTACTGGAGGCAAAAGACTTTGGCCTCTTTATATATATAATTGTTTTTTAAAAGGACAACAAAATCTCCACACTAAAACAGGCAGAAGACAGTGCACTGGTAGCGTTCATGAGTGAAATTGCTTTGGCACCACAGGATATGGTCCCTTTTTTCTACCCGAGTGCTGCAGGGACTTGCCCTCTATTGCCATCCCCCTCCCACATCCCATGCTCAGGAGTGCAGGGGACACGGTGACTGATGACAGGTGAACCACACATGGTAAGCTGCTCAACAACAGTTCTATGCACAAATCTGTCATTAAATTTCTCTCTTCTGTGAAGAAGCAAAATCATACAATTGTTTAGGTTGGAAAAGACCTTTAAGATCAAGTCCAACAGTAAACTTTACACTGCCACAAAGCTATGTTCCTAAGTGCCACGCCTAAACAATTTTTAAATACCTTCAGGCATGGTGACTTAACTTCCCTGGGCTGTCTCTTCCAATTCTTGATAACCCTTTCAGTGAAGAAATTTCTCCTAATATCCAATCTAAGCCTTCCCTAGTGCAACTTGAGTCTGTTGCCTCTCATCCTATCACTTGTTACCTGGAAGAAGAGACCAACTGAATTTCTTCAAAAACGGAGCAGTTCTTTAACATCTACTGTACACAGAAATTTAATGATGAACTTGTGGAGAAGCCTATTTTAAGCCATTTCGATATTAAGTTTGCTCTGTTCCCATAGTGCACAGTGACTTATTCTTCTACCACAATCTACTCCCAACAGGGGGTGAAGAAAGGCACAAGGGAGTAAACAGCATCTCTGAAGACACAGTAAAAAATTCAAGGCAAAAGACATTTTCTGAAATAACTGCTCCTGATTTTTACATGCCAAGGGGTACAAAGACAAGAAAGAGCAGCAGTGTAAAACCTTAATGTAAGCAGCGAGTCATTCCAAGTTCTTGATGGTTTGTATAAATGGACAAAAAAAAATAGGGGTGAGAGGAAGCAGAGAATTTCAAGACCAGCAACTGTTTTTCTTCAAAGACTATACAAAGTGGAGATAAAGAGGGGGGAAA
The DNA here is from genome assembly GCA_013401335.1 of Brachypteracias leptosomus. NCBI lineage: Eukaryota > Metazoa > Chordata > Aves > Coraciiformes > Brachypteraciidae > Brachypteracias > Brachypteracias leptosomus. Next base: position 160,488 of record VYZX01033436.1, read on the forward strand.
AAAACCCACTACCTAGCAACAACTGCACAGTTTGTGATATTTACAAAGCAACCCATTAAAAAGTCACCTGAAGTAAGGAGGGGATGATAAAGTTTTTATTATCACAAACATAAAGATAGGCTTCAAATTTTAAAGATTAACTATGCATACACAAAAAACGCAGCAAGCTTGCAAAAGCTAACGAAGTGTGTATAAAAACCAAAGCAGTCTGTATTTTAGAAACAGCAGTACTGGCCCTGATTTTGATGGGAAAAAAATCTGGAAATTGGTAGAAAGAGCCTGTGAAGAAACAGCAATGTTCTTAATTTTTAAAATGATGCATCTCCCAAGTTCTCACCAAACTTTTGAGTTTCAATGAGTAATAGTAAATAAGGCAGCTTTAAGCAGCTATTAAAAATAAAAAGTGTTTCCCTGAAATACTCAGGATCTGTCTTCCTTCTATAAATTCTATGTCTCCATGGAATCATCCAGGATGAACAAGATCCATTTTTTAAAATGTATAATGCAAGTAAAAATAAATCTGCCAGAACTAAACTCTGTGGTTTGGAATTTTTCCCCTACCCATAAGAGGGAACACAGGATCCTGATGCAGTAGATGTAAAGCGTACTGATCACAGAGCAGAGCAAGGAGAATGTAGGGCACATAATAAATGCATATGAAAGGAGATGTTCATAATTTCAGGAGCAGTGGTGGTATAGGGAGAAGGGAAACATGCTGATTACTAACAATTGGAGTGTCTGGAGCACTCCAACCCTCACCATAAATTCATGAACTACTGAACAATCACATCTTTTCTGCTGTTGATTCAAGAGGACACAGGCAGCACCTTCTCATGTACAGCTAAGTTACACCTTTCCTTGCCCAGTCTCGCTCAGCACTATGTAATCTCCTCATAGAGACAGAGATTCCATATAATTCTTTTGGTAACAAGATAAAATTCTGAAGTCAAGAACATTTACTCGGAGAAATAAAACAAATTTAAATTATAAAATGGGATTACGCACACTTCTAATGAGGCCTATGTTTGCCGTTCTATTAATGTCATTTAAATCACTGAGCATCTACTGCATAGCTTTAAGAAGTCAAATACTAAATCTAAAGAATTACTGGCTGATGCACTAGAGACAGAGCTTAGAAAGCTCTGTCTGCTTCTGCAAGAACAATATTTTACTTTTTAGTTTAGCTCAATAAAAATATTTCATTTATTCAAACAATATGAAACTGATTGGGACCTAAGTAACACCCGCTTTGTTCTACGTCTTTGAATAGTGACTGAGAGCATAAAAGATGAGATGACCAGAAAAATTTATTGTACTAAAAATCTATCTAAAAATAATACCTGCTTTATTTTTGTCTTTTAAAATCATGTTTACATTAAATGGACATTCAGTACAAACACTGCAGTTTATTTACATTTTTAAAAATTTAATTAAGTTATCCCACATTTCTATTTGAAATCAATTTTCAACCAAAACAGCTTGATATGTTACAAGTAAAAGTAAACTAATACATGATCACTTAAAGTACTTTTAACATGACAAAAAATATAATTTGAATGGATTACATATTATGCTGTATCATCACTAAAATGTAAAGGTACATTTCCTTCATCAGCAACAAAATCTATTTCAGCATAATAACTATATTGCTAATGAAAGATACAAAATAATTAATTTTGTTCCCTTATTTCTTGCTTGACAATTTAAATCATGAGTTACAAAGGCAGCTCAAAACCCAACCACCCTCACAAAGAGAAAAAATTCTTTTACAATAGAAGACTTCCTCATCACAGCTTCAATGAAATAGAGTCTTGGGAAGTCAGAGGGAGATGGCTTAGGCCTTAAAGCAAAAACAACTGTTTGTGGGACAAGGCTCTGAAGTGAATTTAGGAACTGATATGGCTTGCAAAAAAATCTTTCCACCGTAATCCTGTCTCTCTCTTGATGCAATGTCCTGTGCAACCCTCCCGTAGTCCAGGCTGCAATCTGGAACATGGCTGTAAGCCCTCACTGCTGAACACTCTGAACTGTCACACCACTAAATGTAGAAATAACTTGTCCCAATATCTAACATAATCACCTCTTCTGAAATAACCTGTTTAGGATGCATGCAATAGTAACAAGTATCAAGCCAGAGGTGGGAGAGAGAAGATGATGTACTGCCCATCTTCAAAATTTGACTATCATGTCTCAGTGAAGATGAGATATAGGGTATGGGCACAGGAAAAAAAAAAACAACAAATTCAAAATAAATAAATTTCTTATATTATCAAAAGTACAACAAAGCATAAGTGTTTAGTTATTAACTTCTATACACAGGTCAAGCCTGTGCTACTGCAACACCCTCATCAAACAGCCTCTGTGCTAAGTGCCAAGGTCTATGCCATTTTCCATAACAATGCCCATCTCCCCAAAACACAGGAACAGAACCAACAAATAAAGCATGAACAAATTTCTTCTCCAGCATCTGTAAGTCTTTCTCTGGGCACCTGTTAACTGGCAAATATCAGAAGCAGTAATTTGGCATTCACACCAGAGAGGTATTTGGGTTGGGTTTTGTTCTTCAGCAGGCCTTGGGCCTGCAGGTTCATAAAAAATAACTAAAAAAACCCCACATAAATAAAGGCAACTGTCAACTTGATGTTGCAAAAGAAAATTAGTAAGTAAAACTTAGTAAGGCAGAGGGAAGCGTTCCATGATGCAGTGCTGATCTCAACACCACGGAGGGCAGTACTCATCTAACCGACTTGAGAGACCTTGAGCCCAATCCACCAGCCTGAGCTAGGGATCCAGGCCTTTTGCAATCAGTGGAGAGAGACTGGCCTGCCTTCAGCTTCTGTGGATGTCTTGGGGAGTCAAGGGTAGAACCAGACAGGAGGTCTTTTTCTTCTATGGAAAACACTGAGATTTCAGATGTTTCTCCATTCCAAATCAGGAGGATGCTCTTTCAGCTATGCACATTCAAAGACGGGGAACCAGGGTACCCAAATGGCCTAAGGGACAGCATGCTTGCTTCAGGCTTCACTGAGGCCCCTCTTTCCTGCCCCCAGCCTGCTCTCCCTGGGGGCCATCGGAGCTGCTTGGCTCAGATTCATGCACTCCTGAGTGACCTGTGCAAGCAAGAACCTCCACCCCAGTCTCTCATAGCCCATGTGAGCACCATGATACTGACCTACAGCCTGTATAACTAGACTGTTTCAGCTCCGGTCTTAAAAGCATCTAGAGGCAGACACAAACTAAACGGGGGGTGAGGGAAAAAGAGCCAATTGCATATATCCTTTTTGTGATGGGAAGAGGGTATCAAGAACATAGAGGAAAGCAGAAGCACCTATGCCCTTGCCCTGATTCATCCTTGCTTAGCACTTCCATGGGATACAGATATTGCTTAGTCTTCCTACTTCAGAGCTGGGACATAAAACAGAATTTCCTGTGTTAACTCCCAAAAGCAAACAGCCCAGGGAGACTGGCTAACTGGAGTGTAGCAAAGCTCCTTCTTTCTCACTTAAGACATCCATCTAGGGCTTGAAAACCCTTTTTCAATAAAGGTATCTTTGGTGCAGCACTCCTTGTGAAGTGGGAGTGTGAACTGCTGGGAAGGTAGGAATCTTTCAGTAAAATAAAGCTATCTCAAATTGTTTTCAGTCAAGGATGGTCAGTGTAGTGCATTACAGGTTAACAGCTTGACATATGCATCTAAATAGAAAATGTTTTATTTTGTTTTCCGTTGATACAGCAATCAAAATGGCAAAGCATTGATGCTTCAGTTATAAGTGCCTTTCAATATCCAGTGTAAGGGAATGTCTTGTTAACATGTCATTTTTTATAAATAAGAGCTTCAGAAACATAGGCTTATTAAATATATTCCCTATTTCTAACTTAGTAACTTCATATTCCCAGGCTAATAAAACATATAGGATATAAATTATAATGTAAAAATAAATCAGGCTCAGTACAACAATAAGGTTGTGCCTTGAGTATCACCTCCACATATCATTCATAGACCATATTTTGTCAGCTCGGACATCCTATTGTCACACTAGCCCCTCGTAACACCATTTTAATTGGGACCAAGTGAGAGCTGTCACTCAGATCAGCAATTCAAAGTATGAGACTTTGGGTCACCTCATTGTCCATTCCCCCCACTCTGTATACCGCAGTGGGTATGGTTACCTCAGTAGGCTCACTTCCAATAGACTGAGACAAACTGTAAACAGAAGCAAAAGTCCTGAACAAATGATACCCTCAGGGCCTCAACATATGAAACAGGTAGCTTTCCAGAGTGACAGCATGTCTGTCTTTCACACAGAGTTCACGTACCAGAGTTAACAGCAGAAACTGAGTGCAAGCTATGCCCTTATCTCCAGTACAGGACATAACTCTTGATACGTTGACTGATGAGGTGTTCATGTGCTAAACTGTTGATTCTACACCACTTACATAAATGCAGAGATAGCATTCTTTAAAAATACATGAAATTTACAAAATGTGGATGTGCCAGGATCTACAACAAGATCCTAAAAATGTGCTGCAGCCAGAATTTTTTTCCCTAGCAAGTTATCTACACAATCCATTATGTCTGAGCAGGCAGTGCTGGGCAATAGTGCTTCTTTAAGCACACACTATGTCATCTAGTGTTACAAACCACTTAGAAAAAAAAGTGAGCCATCAATGCGTCTGTACCAACAACTAAAATCACCTCAGCTTGAAAGTTTGTTCTGAAGTCTGTGGGGAGTTGAGTTAGCCTTCAAATGCTTCATTACTTACAGTTTTTGCACTGAACCAGCAACATGGCTATCATCTAGAAAATAACTGTTTCTCTACTCACCTGTTTTGCTTACAGGAAGATATCACAGAAGCAGCAAAGAAGGATATCACAATGAAAGCCAGACAACTCATTCTCACCATGCCTATAAACTTGCCTCTTGCTTTCTTGCATTAATGCTTTAATGTGCTTTCAATGCTAAGGTCTGTCCCCTACAGTTCCTGAGCCCTGCCAGCATAGTTGAGGGACTAAAGCAGTACCCACAGAATGGGAAGGTAGGAGTTTGGGAGTACCTAAATTGATGGTTTTACACAAGTCAGGGGACACAGGTGGGAAGCATCTGAGGGTGTTGAAGGTGCAGGCTGATGTCTTTACAAGGCAGTTCTATCATCTCTGAAAGGTCATGGTGGTTTGGAAAGGTTCTCTATGACTGTCAACAAGAGAAGAAAAACAAATAGATTTTAAAAATTCACCCTGTAAGGAGAAGGATCCAGGCAACTGCAGGCCAGTCAGCCTAACCTCATTCCTGGGATGGTGAAATTCCTTGTGGAAGTAATTTCAAAGCATATGAAGGACAAGAAGGTGACTAGGAACAGCCAGTGTGGATTTACCAAGGGCAAACTGCACCTGACCAACTGCCTGTTATGCAATGTCTGGCTTTAAGGACAAGAGGACAGCAGTGCATATTGTTTACAGTGCCTTTATCAGGGCTGTTGACAGTCTCCTACAGTATCTTTATTAGCAAAATATCAACTGGTAAGTGGGCAATAAAAAGGGTAGAAAATTGACTGGATTATCATGCTCAAAGAATTTCTCCTCTCAAAGGCAAAACAAAATTTATGACCAGTTACAAGGCAGCTCACAGGGGTCAATACTAGTGCAAACACTCTAACATCTTTTATTAAGAACTTGGAGGATAGTAAGTTCATGAATGATACCAAATTAGGGTGAGTGTGTGATAAACTGAGGAATAGCACTGCTATTCAAAGGGATCTTAGTCTGGCTTACAGAAATACTATGAAGTTCAGGGTTATTGTGCAGCTGGGAAGGAGTAACCACACACCACAGTACGAGTTCAGGGGGCTGACTCACTGGAGAGAAGCTTTGTAGACTAGTGGAGGGCAGCCTGGCAGACAATTTGAGCACAAGTCAGCTGTGTGTCCTCATGGCAAAGGCAGACAATTGCTCACCAGGCTGTGTAGTTGAGCAAGTGTGTGGGCAGCAGATGGACAGAAGTGCTTATTCCTTTCTATTCAAAACCTGCAAGACTGTACCTGGAGTAATATGCTCAGTTTTGGGCTTCCAGGTACTACACAAACATTGACCTACTGGAAAGAGCCCAGTGGTGTTCCACCAAGATGATTAAAGGGCTGAGGTACACAGTGTACACAAAGAGGCTAAAAGAACCAAGTTTGTTCAGCTTTAAGAAAAGAAGGCTTCTTGCTGCCTACAGCTATCTTAACAGTGTAGAGAAAATGGAGGCAGGCTCTTCGTGAAGGCACATGGTGACAGGACAGGAGACTGACGTGAGCTACAAGAATGGAAATTCCAATTAGATAGAAGGAAAACTTTATCATCATGAAGATGGTCAGACACTGGCATAAGTGCTGGAGAAGTTGTGGAATCTCTATCTTTGGAGATACTCACAACCCACCTGGACATGACCCTGAGCAACCTTATCGAATTGGACCTGCTTCAAGCATCGAACTGGACCAAATAACCTCAGGGGTCCCTTCCAAGACAAATTATTCTGTGACCTTGTTTAAAGAACAAATCTCACCATTAATATCTAGACATGACCAAGTATACCATGGCATGTGACATGCCCAAGAAATAGGCAACTGCAAAAACTTCTCACAACTACGAAACTGAAGCAGCAGCTTTGCTGCATACACAGAATCATAGAAATGTCTAGATTGGAAAAGACCTGACCTGCAGTATGGGCAGACAAATCATTTGTATTTGAACATTTACATGTTTCATCGCTAATGCTATTAAAACACCTAATTATTCTGACTCCCACCATGAGGAGATTTTTTTTTTTCAAAATCTCTACTTATTCACTATTTCTACAGTTAGCCCCGCAGCCCTGAAAGCAATCCCAGACCTCTCCCAGGTTCCAGTTGAGTGGCTCTGCAGGCAAGGTCTGGAAACCCAAGAGCACCCTCCTGTGGTTAGATGTTGCCATGAGCGCTCCTTCCTCCAGTTAAGCTACATGTAGCACCAGCAAAATTCACATTTTGTTCACAGGCTTATTTCCCCACCACACCACCAACTAGAAGTGGTATTTGTGCCAAAAGTAGTATTTCTGCTGCCACACAGTTCTTCCAACTGACCTCCTTTAAGTTGTCTTCTTCCCACAAGACTATGGCTGGGTGACAGGCCTCATTGGGACTGCCAAAGGGGCCCCAGCTGTCAGAGTTCTAATGAGAACCCCAAGCAGCACGCTCCAACCACAGCACTGAGCCTTGCCTCCTGCAACACCTCTTGGTATTACTGCTCATGTCAAGCTGGAGAGCCATCTTTACCACCTCTCTCTTTTCTCCCACTTTTAAAGGACAGTTTTCCCCCAATTTAAGACAAAACTAGAATTTCTTGGTAGCAAATAAGGATTTTTTTTTCCCTGCCCATTTTTTTTTTTAATAAAGAGAGGCTGAGAGAACATCAGCTGCACTCCCCGTTCCCAGCTCCCTCAACTCCTGCACCGTGTGCTTCATGGCATGGCAAAGGCCTCCCCACTGTGCACCCCTCACTCCACCCAACCTGCACCCACACCCTGCCTCTCCATCTCCTTTCTCCTTGTAGCAGGTAGGCTTTCAGAATAGGCACGGGCCCTTCACATGCTACATTCAACCTGGTAGATCATTTTAAACCATAAACACAAGCACAGTAAACTGCATTAGAAGTAAATAAAAAGAACAGCCTGCTTTCATTTTCATGCTGAAGCCATGCAAAAGCAGCAGCAAGGCTGGTACAAAAGGAGGGGTCAGAAGGCCCGTAACTCAAGATCTGAACATACAGCCCTACGATCAATTAACATCTTACTGAGTCTAAAAAATAAATTTTAAATATGGTAACCCCAAAAACATAACACCGTCAAGGTTCCCTGCCCTGATCACTAGTAAACACAGTTAACACCTTCTTCTCAACTCCCCGCTTTAGGGATAGAGAAGATGTATACTGCTTGATTACCACCAATGACAGAAGCCAAAGGAATTAGCACGTGTGATGCAAAACATTACAAAGCTAATACAGCTGACAAAATTAAGAAGATAGTGTATTTCTGATTATTGCAAAAGTATTCATTATTAGTTTATATATATATATATCTTACGCTGAAATAGAGAAGTGAGTAAAAGGAACAAAAGGACTGTATTTTTAAGTTGCATGTGGTGGTCTCACAGTAAACCAAGAGGAGAATATTTTATTTACAGTAGTTTCAATTAGAAGAGCCCTCTGCAGGACATCCTAGTCCAGTCCCCTGTTCAAAGCTAACCTGTTAAAATTTAAAAGCTAAGGACATTTCACTTTACCAAGTGGTACTTTGGACCTTCCAGATCAAGAATGGGTAGATTTTTAAACTATGATGACGAACCAGTTTGACTACAAGTTATTGTGTGAACAACAATAATATATAAGACTATGCATGAGATAAGAATAATCCCTTCAGTCCTGAAGGCTTTGGAGGTTTCCATTCAAGAACCAAAAGAAGTTTTGGGTGGCAGCTTCAGTTTCTCAAGCCTTTTGAAAAAACACTTTCTACAGCTCTCAAAGTCCAGGGATGCTACTTACTACTGAAGGTAAAATCTTTCATTCAGTGTATCAAATAGCCTGCTAGAAAACGTGTGGCTAATATGGAACAACCACTCTATATATCAACTCTCACGCACAAACTCAAAGAAGAGAAACATTACTGGCCAGATAAGGTTTTCATGGTCAAAGATGCCATCTCTGAGTGGAAGCCTCAAGGAAGACATTTTTTCTGTCAAGCTGCCAAATTATAAGTCTAGAAACTAAAATTCACCAGTGGTTATCAAAAAATTATAGATGTTTTAGATGTTTTCATTGTATGCTAAAAATATTTCCTGAAATGCAACTCACCCATCCACATTCCATGGTGAGTGTTTATCACATTCTTCACCCCACAGGGGACAATGACCTGACAGGTGGCAACTATTCTTCTCACTTAACTGGTCTAACTGATAAGCAAGTTAAACATGGGGAAAAGTAGCTTCCAAATTGAATGGAGCTTGAAGCTCACTACTTCTATTCCAGACCTGCACAAGAGTTTGCACTGCTGAAAACACTTTTTCCTCAAGTAGTCTGTTAAATGACGTTACCTCTTGGCCTATCTTAGTCTCATCTTAAAAGAAGATAAAATATGTAAGTTCCAATCCAAAGCCTGAAATCAGCAGGAACCTGTTTAACCATTATTGTGCTAACCAAAATTCTGGAAATAAGATTAAATGCTATCACCCAAACAAGACCCCTTTCCTCCCTGAATTATGTTACCTACACAAAGGGAACAGAAGGTCAGCAGTCAAAAGAGCTGTTTACATGTCATTCCACTTTAGCTGACAGTCAGACACAGTAAGAATTCAGCATGAACTGTACTAACCCATGTGCTAGCTAAGCTCTCCATAGATTGTAAATAACAATAATGGCTAATAAACCAGAAAGCAGGATTAAGACATGGGTCCTTTGGACTTTTTGATCTCAGGAAAGAACTAGCCACGTTTATTTGTATATAAAACACATCCCATCACCTTACCTTTCTCCAAGAAGAAACTCAAGACAAACCACTGAGGCAAGAATGCCTGGATGTTTAAAAACTGAACACTCAGTGTAATGTTGGTATATAATCAGTCTAGACAAATGGCCTTTATGATAATGTTCATTGTGGGAAAATAATGGAAGATTGGCGAGGAGGAACATAAACACGCTCAAGTGACTTGCAGCTGGGGTGTCAAAAACACATATATCATACTAATTATTTAAGTCATGTGTGTTTGACAATTAGAACATCTGTGTTTAGATAACAGAGACCTATGATACACTTAGAGGCATCGTATCAAACATGCTTAAGATTCCTGCCCCTGATCAAAGCACAGCAGTAAACTACATCTGTGTGAATTCTCAATAAACAGGCGAAACCAGCAGTTCACTGACTCTCTAGCATGGACTGAGTTCCATGGTGCCTGATCCCACTTGTGTGCCTCTGCCCAGGTGCTGCTTTGGGGATCCCCTGATTGGCAAGGTAACCAAAATAAACTTACTCTTTGCATTTCATCTGTGGTTTTGTGGTTGTTCCTCCACCCTGCCTGTGCCAGCTCACACTTTCATCATCCGATCCAAAAAAGTGTAGGCAGCATGCTCAGGAGGAAGGGGGTGTGTTTGGAGTTACAGAGTTTGTGCTCCCAAGTAACTGCTACCCATGATGAAGCCCTACTTTCCTGGAAATGTCTAAACATTTGCCTACTGATAGGAAATAGTGAATTAATTCCATGTTTTGCTTTGCTCTATGCACAGCTTTTGCTTTACCTATTAAACTGTTTTCATCTCAACCCATGAGTTTTCTCACTTTTCCCCTTCTGATTCTGCCCTCCCTCCCACTGGAGGGAGCTTTGTGGGGCTCAGCTGCCTACCAGGGTAAGCCCACACCACAGGGACAGGTGTCTTAATCCCTGTGGCTTTACTACAACTACTGATGTTATGTCTGTAGTTCAAGAACAGAGCAATACCTCTGAAATCAGCTTAAGACTTAAAAGCTATTGCCTCATACTTTACATATCACTCATGTGGGTAATGTTAGTCTCTTCTATTGCTGAGTTCATCCATGTCCCCCATGAAAAGAAACTGGTGATCACTTTTACTCTCACACATCTCACCACTTGTCTCTTATACAAACCTGCTACATGCCACGAATTCCCAGAGTGACCTGGTCACCTGAATCCCTCACCACAGCACCTGTAAGTCTGTGGACAGATTTACTGCAAGTCTCCTTCTCCCGTTCTTGCTCCCCCAAAAAGTCACGAGGCCCAGCTGCCTCCAGCACAGGGAAACTGGGGAATAAGAGAAACATCAATATTGCACTGTGGCCAGGAATGTGCTTTCACATAGAGCTCTATGTTCCACTCTGTAAGAAGCATGCAGCAAACATACCAGCCTCATCCCACCACCTCACTCTGTGTGTGTGGGGGTGTGTTTCTGGGTCTCTCATGTTAAGGAAACTGCAAACTACTGGAGGCAGGGATCACGGCTGCACAGAGGCCTCAACATTCATGAACTATTATTTATATTCCTCCTTCACAGTAGTATTTTCTAAAAGGAAAATGCCTCTCTTTTGTTTTGATTTGAGTTAGAACAGAATTCAGTTCCAGCTAAGTCTCTTCCAAGTAACTGCACTTTCTGAAGGTAACAGTGTATTTTCGCAGACAGTGTCTATTTCTAGAATAGAAGAATAACCCCATGTACCAGTATAGGTTGGGGACTGACCTGTTAAGAGAGCAGCATAGGGGAGAGGGACCTGAGGGTCCTGGTGGACAGCAGGATGGCCATGAGCCAGCAATGCACCCTTGTGGCCAAGAAGTAAAGCAGAGTCCAGCACAGAGCCACAAAGATGACTAAGGGAGTGGAGCATCTCCCTTATGATGAAAGNTCTTCTGCCCCTGAGTCCAGTCTGGGACTTCCCCAGTGCCTGCCCACAACATCAGTGGTGATGGTGATGTAACTGCCATCAAGGGGGTTGGGCTCAATATTGGTTTTGTATATATTCCATTTTTATTATTACTATTTTCATTAAAGCTGTTTTAGTTTTCTTTTCCAATCCGTAAGTCTCTCTCCCTCATTCCTTTTCTCTTCCTCTTCAGAAAGGGAGAGGGGTTAACAGAGAGCATTTGTCATTTGTCTAGAGACTGGCCCAGCCCTAACCATTGACATTTTATGACTTCTAAAGAGTACTAGATAAACTTGCAGAAAGGTATGACCTCCAGCTTCCAACACTTTTCAACAAGACAGAAAAGGCCACAGTACAAAAGCCCATTAGCCTGAGAAGCTGAAGAAAAATTTATACTAAATGGAACTTTAAAGAGAGTACCTACATGACACTGGCCCCAGAAAACAGACTGATCCAAATCAATTTTTCTCAAGTTTTATGAAAGAAAAGTATTTTTTTACTGGTTTTGCAATGGTTCGGGAAATGTAAATTCCCCATCTAAATAAATGAACAACCTTTTTAATCAAACTATTCCCTCTCTGTTTGCATCTGTAGTTAAAATAATCTATTCAGTATACAAGTATGTGAGGTCCTTATAAAAATTAACAGTGTCCTATTTGGACTGAATTTCTCTGAAATGCCTGAAGACTAACTTAGACCTCCAGCACAGACCCATTATTTTCCAGACTTCCATTTGTTTCATCAGCAACATCAACTAAGAAGAAACCAAAGTTATGTATTAAAAAAGTACTCCAAAGACTCTATTGTTTTCAACCTCCAACTTCAACCTTTACTTATAACAAATTGAAAATTGCCACTTATTTCTTATTTTCTTTTGTCTCCTGGAAGGTCTAAATATTGACGCGTAGAAAGACAAAGGGAAATAACTGTTCCCACCGTACAGAGAACTACAAAGTGCCGATGCAGGCAGGTGTCATTTCCTCAGGCAAAGTAGACTTGAATTCCTAAACAACTAGAACTCCAATAATAATCACAGACAAAAAATAGTTTTGACATCCCAGTTTCACACAGAGACACCCTTCTAGCCCTGTCTCCTGGATACCCTCCTCAAAAGATCAACAAAAACACTCTGAAATTAGTCTAACAAGGATACATATAATCCTGGGGAGAAAGGATCTAAACCCTTTCACATCCATGGGCAGTTATGCACTGACAGAGGTGGTGACAGGTGCATTGTGGCAACAACTGTGCTCTCTGTTATGTGTTTAACTGCACAGGGAACTCAGTTACTAGAGAGCATGGTTGTGAAAGTCACACGCTTTCAGTGAAACCAAAGTGCTGCCCACAACCAGCCCAGGAGAACTGTGTCTCTTGCTCTGTCCTCAGCTCTGCTCAGGATGTGGAGGCCTGGACAGAGCAGCACATTGTGCAGGTTACTTACAGATCACCTGCAGAGACCACAGCACATCTGCAAAGCCAGACACCCCTGCTGACCCCAAACAGACCAAACACTGTGAGCACAGGGAGCCAGAGAGCTGATTTAAACAAAGTTTACATCTTTCATAGCACTTGTAATGTGTTAGTGACATTCTAGAGGGTGCCAACACTTCATTTATCACAGGCCAACTGATGCCCTGAGTTAAGCAGAGTGTGGACAAAAGAGGTGAAAATGTGAGTTTTTTACCAGGCTGTCACACTGCCAGTGGAAATCATGTAGTAGCTGACTGCACCTGCTTGATGCACATCACTACCTTCTCTTCATTATTATGCAGACACCAACTCTTGTGAAGTTATCTACAAAGACATTTCACATTTTTCCCCACTAAAAAAAAAAAAAAAAGTCATGTTGAATATTTTTGCAACAGGTATTTGGTGAATCTAAGTCTTTGTTATTTTATTACTACTGTTTTAAAACTTAATATTACATGGATAACTTTTTGTTCGGGCTAAAAGCAAGGTTCAGGGTTCAGTAATATGCCAAGTTTTAAAACCAGCTTCAGAGAAGGAAGGAAGGAAAACCTTTGTTATCTACCAGAAGTGTCCTTCAAAATGTTTAAACATCTACATGGAAAAAATCAAACATGTCACATCCACTTGTCTCCCCCACCAATGTGACCACTCTAAGCAACTTCAAAAGATACAGCCTATTTGAAACAAATCCTTGTTTAGTGTTTTCTTAGTTCTGCCCCAACAATCTCACAGGCTCAAAATATACAAAAGCTGTATTTTAGTGTAACAGATTAAAGACATTTATTCACATTTGTTCTAAAACCTCTCATCAAAGAAAAAAAAAAATTAAAAAAAATCACTCAACTGCAACTTTTCTCAGCCTCAGCAGTAGCCATCAAATGCTAGCAAGCACTGCATAAAACTACATGCTTGAATTAGAAAGCAAAGGGAAATAAAAGTATCATTCCTTCAGAACTAGAGCTACTTAATCCTTTTTAATCCTTCCCTTGCCTAGAAAAAGAGGGGAATAATTTTATAGTTGTATGAAATTAGGAAACCCTATGCTCTGGGTCCCACCATACTGTAAATTATTTTACTTAGGCCAGTGGAACTGCAGCAATCTTCTCCCACATGCTCAATCCCCCTTGCACTGACTGCTAGAAAGTCAGTTTTCAGAGTCACATGCCAGATAAAGGCTTTTTCTGATAAGGTCTGGAAAAACAGCTGCATTAAGTGGTTCGTTGGATTACAGGCAACAAAACACATTTAAAAGCAATCCCAGGTGGCACAGCAGGAGTTTGGTATCTATCTAACAAGTTCACCTGAAATTCATTGGTAGGCCAGTACATTTTCATATCAACAGTTCAACAGTTCTACAACAAAAAAGAGCTCGAGGACAGTCACCCTCAATTACAAATGCAATATAGAGAGTGTTTACCACATAACTGGAAAAAGAAAGCAATATAAAGGTTTCTGAAACCTAAAAACATATTGAAGAACTTTTTTTTACACCACTGAAGAGAGGAAATGAAAAAGCCCGTTTTTTCTTCTTGAACTGAAGTTTTATCAAAACTCATTCAAAGACATTGCAGGAATGCACTGTCACTTTACCTAGCCCCTCAGGGAGCTTCCCCAGAGCTGTAGCAAAACACAGCACTGAAGGACATAGCTCAGTTAAGCTCTCTGCAAATTGAAGATGACACCATACATTCCACTCTTCAAACCACCAGGATATACTTCTGTATGTACATTTTACACAAAAACCTCAAAATTTTTCTGATTTGTTTACACCATTAAGAACCATCACATTCAGCAGACTTGCCCACCCCAGTCTTTCAATTTCTGAGCAGTACTGTAAGACTGTCCCATTCCTTAGTGATAATCCCATTTTGCTAAGCAATTCCAAAATGAACTTCAAGTAACATTTATCAACTAAATGTCAGACTGAATCCAACTGATTTAAGAGGTATGGTGTTTTTCTTCCTACAAGCCTCAATTTTTAAAGTTATCAAACTACCAAGTAAATTACTTTTAAACCAAAAAAAGACAAGGAAAAAAAGTCTGAAATGAGTAAAAGGTCACATGAAGTTATTTATTTCTGTTCAAGTTTAACCACTTAAAGCATTTTTAAGTAATCCACTCAGTCATAACTAGAAGCACTGACAGCTGCGTCTAGCTCTGACCCTGTAAATAATGCATTGCTAATAGTAAAAGGCAACAGGAGCACAGGCACAAGGAAGACAGGGCTGCTAGGATTTTACATTCCATTGATTAGTGCTGCAAGCCAGTGAGAATGACTACAAACTAGAATTAAAGACAAACAGAAAAACAAAACAGCTCGGTAAGGAGTCCAGAAAAAAAATGCTTTGAAAACACAACAGGAAAAGGTGCTTTGCACAATACTGCTATCAGACAAAAAAAGGTAAACTTCCCAAAGCATGCATTTTGCCCCTAAATGCAAAAGGGAATATCCAGAAGATGACTCATTAAAAGAGAGTCCATTTAACCTTAGCAGGAATGGTCTTACAGCTTCAGGAAAGCACTCAGGTTAATATTTCTCTTTGGTAGTGCTTCTCAGAGGTAACTGCAGTTTACAACTGTGTGCATCGACAAATACAGAAGTAGAGACGCTCCTTTTGTATCAGCAATATTCTTCTTTACCTCATACTTTTTCAGTTGATTAACTCGAGAATTGCAACTGAGCATAACTAGCGTCAATGTGATGTTCTGAATCTGTTCAATTAAAACCAGTTTTAAAGTTGACTTTTGGGAACATCTGTGTCTCTAGTTGATGTATCTTCCTTAATGCAATACTCCAACTAATTTAAAACAAAATTACCATGACTTGACTAAAATTCTTTCCAAATTACTAAGAGTTGAAAATACTGCAAAGCTGGTTTGCACCTAACATTTCCTCTTCCTTAGGCAAAATAAAGAACATAGATTACAACTCTGAAACTGAAGACTGGATTAGAAGTTCTCACCTTAAGCATTACTAATTCCAAAATAACAGTTTTGAGGCTGCTCTAATCAGAGGAACAAGTCAGAATATTTCACAAGGATGCAGGCATTTTGCTTGAGCATCAAGCACTGTGGGAAATTTCTTATCTAGCATTCTGAACAACACTGAAAGACACTCCTGTACTTTTCATAGTGTCCTCCAGAGTCAGAGCTGGAAGAGGAAGAATATATCTCTGAAGACATGGATCCCAGTATCATTTAATATCTTGCTTATCTAGCTTGGGGAAGGAAAAACGAAAATATCATTGAGACACACAATGAAGTGAATTCAACTGTCTTAAAAGAAATGGTTTCTGAAGTAGAGCTGAAAGCATCTTTTCCTCTATGAAAGTTAAAAGTGATGAGTGGAAAATTAATTTTAAAAAAATCATGCATCAGATTTTAGTGTCAAGAAGAGGTAATGCAAACATTCTCTATAGAAATGATCACGCAATCATTTCCAAAAATGGTTACAAAAAGTAGCAAAGCATGAAATATGTAGTTGAGAGGACAACTTCATGCAGAATGGGTTTGTACAGTACATACCCAGATAGGATCTCTTGGGAGGTGCTTTGATTTCTTCATCCTTACTATCTGCAGCTACATAAAAAACAGTTGAGGGAAAAAAAAAGGAAGGAAAGACAAATAGACTTGTATGATTAAATGCAACAGTGGGTCTCTTAGTTACAGTTTAGTCAGTTAGTACATTTTGCTTATAGAAAAAATAATAGCCAAAACAAAACATGCCAGAAATTTTATTCTCCATGCTTTCTATAAGGCTCCCACCCCATGATGTTAAGATAAGGTCAAGCAGTAGGAAGTCCCAGAATAGTCTCAATGCACAACCCAACAGCAATGTAGGGGTAGAAAATGAAGACTTAAAGCCAGTGAACAGCCTAACTCTTACTTTATATACTTTTCATGACCAGAGAAAACAAGTTGCTACCTCAGCAAAATTGAGTGTGTAGAGATGTATGTATAATCAGCTAAGGCAATTTAAGTTACAAGACGCAAGTTGCCTTGCATCTTGTGGAAAATGCTGCTCTAAAATAGCTTCAAAAAGCCTGAGCTTAATACAACCATATCAAGAAGGACAGAGTAGACCCCGTCTGCAACCATTCTGCATGCTAATTATTTTCACTCTAGCCTTCCTCTGCCAGTTGGAAACTATGAAAAACACACAAGAGTGTTTTCCAGTGCCAAAACCAGAGCTCTTCAAGGGATCAGTGCATAAAATACAAGTTATAAAGCAGGTTAAGACAACCAGCAATTAGAAGGAAGATAGAACTGTATGAATGACCAGAGGAAATCATCTTCATGTAGAAATATAAGTCTGCTCTACCTAAGGAGTCTGGGCTGTACTATAAGAAGAAATGTCTAAGAGCCCATTTTTAACAAACACAGTCCAATGGTTTCAGCATAGTTCATAACATTCAGGGTGCTCAGAATCTGTCACAATGTCTTGGGCATAACTGAAACACAATCTTTGCAGGAGAGAGGTGGAAAATAAAGAGAGAGTTCTTCATAGAGTGCCTGTCTCTACAAGAGTATTAAGAGACTGCTCTGGCCTGACAACATTTTCAAGAGTGACCAGATGTTTTTAGCTGTCTGTATCTGTAAGCACCTTGTTTCAGCCCCCTCTTGATTCTCGAGTCAAGACATGGCACATGCACACTTTGCTTTTCAGCATCTAGCTCTGGTATGGCAGCACCATCATGCCCCAGAAATATCACAAGCTTTGAACAAAAACAACCGTAACAGTAGGAACTACCACTAAACCTTGAGCCTTTCTGTATTCAGCCAACAACACATCATCCATGTGGCTGCACAGACAGCAATTTAAAAGAGGGCAGTGAATAAAGAGAGCTATTGTTACCACAATGGTACCGGCAGACCTGCATTAAAGCAGTCGAGATGCAATCACAATGGTGTTAAATAAAGGATAAAAGATGAAGATGTAATGTTCATGCCTACTGACTTCATCTGAAGACTCCTTCACATAGCTTTCAAAGGAGTCATATGCAAGGGAGAACTGTCCTATCATTGAAGGTTTTAAAATAAAGTCAGGGGTTTTTGTTGTTTCCTTGGTTTGGGTTGGTTTTTCTTCCAATTCAGAACAGTTAAAACAGGATATACTGCCCAAGTTTAGAAAATAATAAAGCAGTTGGCTATACAAAGAGGACTTACCCTGTCTTCAATCAGTACATGTAATTGAAGGAAAAAGTTTGTATGTTCAGAACAAAAGGTCAGAGAAGGCAGCAGCACATGATGGGATCTGACACTTTCAACTTACTTTTATGTTGCAAGACTAAAAGGGACAGGGGGAAATCCCATAACTGAGAGGAAAAAACAAAAGATTATGCAAGTTCTCCTAATCAGTTCTCTATATAGAGCCTACAAGAAATAACCAAACATTACTGGTAAGAGTTCAGGGACATTTATTTTTCATGCTATGATAGTTACCCTATGGCTTTATGGCCATGTTCTGAATTGCTATTGATACACACTTTAACTCAGTAACACTACAAAACAGGCTAGAGAATACAGAACAGGCATGTCAGGATTAGGAGAGAGCGCTCCTTAACGCTTCAAAAACTTTGAACTAGATTCCTTCTGAACTCGTTATTACTTAAGGGATCTTATCTGTGAGAATAAGGAAAAAAAAATTTAAAATCCACTCCCACACAATTCAAAACACTGATAAATGTATCTAATGTGACTGGGGGAAATACACATTTAATAGCAGTACAAGAAAACTGCAGACTCCATTCCACTGAAATAGCCTATTGTATCCACCTTCTAAATATCTTGGATTATTCTGCAGAAACATTCAGAGGGAGGATGGAAATTAAAGAAGAAAAATGTTTACATGTAAGACCAGGTATATGAGAAACAATAAATTATATTATACAGAAATTGTGCACCTTCCCCTCAGGAATCTGCAAGGTTAATAAAAAACACTGACTTCAAACCTAGCTTCTCACTGCCACAGTCAGCTATGAGGAAAAGTAAGTACACAGATTTATCAACTTGCCTAGATCACCATAAAACTAAAGAGATAAGATCAAGTGTAGGATTAGGAACATGGATCTCACTCCTACTCATATTGTGCTTGAAACAGAAACCTATGTTTCTGCCTTGCTTGAAAGGAGTTTTATATGCATTTGTATGTTTACCCTGAGCCACTGCATTATAGGTTGGTCTTACTAAAAATCTATGACAGGTAAGGAAAACATTTTAGCTGTTCCCAAAGCTTGTGGGAGGATGCAAGCCTTTCGATGAAAACAAGTAATTAAGGCCTACAAGTAGGTAAAATCAGTCTTAGATAGATATTAAACACATGACAAGTTGAGTTTCAGGAAAAAAGATCAAATGACACAATGCAACCTTGATGAGTTTCCAGTAAGGGAAAGACTAATTATCCTTTAGGAGACTGTATGTCTTTCAGGAGGAGTTGATTTAAAGAGGGCTATATACTAAACTGAATAGCCTCCCTTTTTGTCCAAAGGTTACCAAAGTAGCCTGCCAGTGTTCTTGTAACTGTACACCAGGATAATTTCCCCTCAGAGAGGGCAAACAGAGAAACTCTTCTGCCACTGCACAAAACACTAGCAGAGAGAGCAGAAGAGGGAGAAAGCATACATGCCCCTCCCAAATGCTTCCTGGATTTTAACTGCTGATAGATCTGGCTGAAAGTAGTTTTTAATTCGTTCATCCTGCCAGACTAACAACCCTTGTGAGCACAGCAGCTTGTGCTTGGGAGCTGGAGCTCTTCCACATGAATTCACTTACCTGAATAGTTTCACACTAAGCTCCACAATAAGCAGGAATGGAAGTAGCTTCCTTAGCTATTAGATAAATTACCCTACTGCACAGCCAGTAACTGCTGCCTTCTAGTGATGGCTGTGGATATCTGGAACTGGATCAGACTCTCAATTATTAGGAAGTGAGGGAAGATAACAGATGGAGAGAATAAATTATATATCCATATTGGGAAAACAACTGACAAAAAGCTGACAGCATTAATTCTGTTCTTGTTGGTAATATGCTGTAACATAAAATGCTGTAAGTCAAAGCCAACACAGAGCAACACAAAAGCTACCCCTCTCACACTTCTTCTCTGGGAAAAAAAGCAGGGACTTCCCACAAAGCTTGAACATTTCATTAAATAAATAATAATACTCTGGCCTTCACCAAAATTACCAATGCCTAAAAATCAAAACAAAAAACACGTGAAAATTTCCATAAATCCAAACTAATCCCTCACTAAAGCCCAAGGAAATGGCTTGCAAAAAGACAGTTTTTCAACTAAGTTATGACAGCATGTCCTATTTTGACAGCCAAAAATTTAGTAAGCAGAAAATAAATTAGGTACTAAAGAAAGTGTTTGCAATTGTAAGATAAAATTTCAGATAACAGTGTATGACCATACATAAGAACGTGGTAGAAAGTACAGCTGAAGAAAATAACTTCTTATTCTGGACAAAAGCTGAAAATAAAATCCAGGCTAGCACAATGGCATAACAGCCAGCTCTGTGTTCAGGGCATGGTGTGAAATATTAAGGAGAACTCTGATTTCTAGACTGAAACAAGACTTGTCTGAAACTAAATTACAGCTTTACATATTTATCTGAGAAAAAAGCAGTTTCAAAAAAGAATTTCAGTGCTACACTGAAGTATGAAGAAAAGAGACTGGATTTAATTTTGAAGGAATGTTTGTCCAAAATACAGCACACCATGCTTTCAGAAAGATTTATCCTGCAAAAACCCACCGTGCCTGTCACTAACCTGCAAAAGAGCGACGCTTTATGTTTAGCTCGTTGGACACACGTACTTCAGTGCACAGTTTCAGCATCAGTAACATAGTAATGATCATGATAATGCTCTGCCACAAAAGAGGGGATTCAAAACGCCTTCCAAACCCAAAAAAAAAAAAAAAAAAGAAAGGAAAATATATAAAACACCTCAAAGGTGACAAGTGTTGCACTCAGTTACTCTTGTTCCTTTATTCTAAGCATCTGAAAAAGGAAATCCTACCAGTAACAGGTATGAAAGGCTGAGGAAGAGAAAGCCACCAGCTGAATCTAGATGCACATACAGTAGCTCAGTCACAATCCCCTTGCAGGAGTATCTGAGAACCTTATTACAACATCCCTGTAGACTGATCCTAGAAATTCTGAAAACAGAAGCTTAAGTCTTTGTTTCCAAAGACAGCAGCAAATCTAATATTTTGAAAGCAGCAGCAAATTCAGGGTGGTCGAGCCATTACAGAGACCAGAGAGCTGTGCCACATTATACCAGTCATGCATCCTCTCCACACACACTCCATAGATTTCACAAGGACTTCTGTGCAAAACTTACCTTTCTCAATTTTTCATTTTTAAGGTGAAGTTATAAAAACAATAGCACTTGCCCTATAAAGAACACTCACAGCTACTAGCTTGATAGGTTTCATAGAACATTTTCCTACAGGGGAGGGAGGGGCAGAAGTGGGGGTAAGTATTATGCTTTGTCTGCTTTGTCTACCTCTAGACATCTGAGTGGAAAGAACAGGTCTGCAGAACACACCAATCAATTCATTAATTTGTGTCTAATTTGGATCAAGGTTGGGGGAAGTAAGGAAGTCCAAAAGATGTCAGAACTGAACATACATAATTTGTTCTCTTCTACCCTCCTCCATTCCTCCAATTTAATTTCTGCTTGCTCACAGATGATGCTTGGCAGAGACTACTGAGTCCTCCCTTTACGTAACACAGAGAGATGAACTTGGATTGTGGCCAATCTTGACTGAAGAGCTTATTCTGATGTGACTGCACAAGGTTCTCCTATAGGCAAATGAGATCCTTCAGTGGAGGCCAGTGATGCTCCAAGCTCCTCTCCCTGCATTACGTGATGGAAGCTCAACAATCCCCAGCAGACACACTCAGTAAGTGCAGCAGAGGTAAAGGGCAGAAGCTTTTCACATGCAGCCCTCAAAGTATATTAGATTTACAACAGGAAGGCTGCACACACATCAGTGAGCTGCTTCTCTGTGCTCACTTCTGACAGATTTTATGTCCTGAAGACAGAGATGCTGTGGAAGAGATTTGGTAAAAACATGCTGCTATGTTCCCAACTCCTTCAGCCCACACTGTGAGGCACACAAGCATTCCAAATCTCCTCACATTTACTACAGCCATCTCTGAGCACATCATGCTGCTTGAGACATCCGTCTCACAGGCATGACACCCATCACCCTCTTCTTTGACAGCTCCTGTGTTGTAGCAACTTCACAAAATATAATTTCTTATGCTTGGGTTACTTTATGGCAGAGCTTCATGTTATTAAAAAAACAACTAGCTTCACTATCACGCTCTCTCACACAATAACTGCATTTCCACTACAGCCATTTTACCAGAGAAAGACTTTTTTGTTATGAATCAACTAATAAGGCACAAGAGACTGGAAAGTCCTTGGTTAGCTTCCTTGGAAATCTTCCTGTGCAGAACAGCCAAGCAGCCCACACCAGTGAAAATGGCCTCATGGCATACAGCTAAGGAAGAGTACACCACCTTGAGCCTCCACATCACTGCCAAAGACACCATCAGTTGCTACTGGAAGACTAGTAGTTCCATGCACCTTAGTTCCCCCCCCCTTCTTTCTACCACTGATGAATTTGTGGTGGGCTACATGGGGGCTATTATCATAACAAGTTTTGAAGACACTATGAGGAAGGAAATAAAGAACACAACTGATGCATGTAATCGCAGACAGAGTGTGCTATGGATAAGGCTTCCACTGTACGAGGCAGAGGAGAACAACGGAAGTTTGGCCCAGCCTATGCCCCATGCCCAGGATCCCAAAGCTCATTCAGCCTGTGTTTCTGACTGGCCAAGTTCTCTTGAACTACTAGAATTCTGTACTGTTATATTTGTCTCTTATTCAATGAATGAGAATTTTTAAAAAAAGGGAAAGACACAGAATTCTAGAGCAGTTAAAACTGTTTACATCAGGTTCAGAAAAAACAGCTCCAATACAAATGGATTTGCATGTAAAAATACAGTAATTCATTTAAGAAGGGCTGAGGTAGAAGCACAATAAGCTAGAAGCTATTACGATGGTAAATCCACTCACAGGTACTGCAAGGTTATTTTCTCCCTGATGATGAGATTACCGGCCATTCAGTAATGGATGCCTCACAGAAGCATTGCTTGCAGTGTAAACATCCACCCACTGCCAACACACATAAGCATGGCCACCTGCTGTCTGATCATAACAATTTGCCATTGCCACATCCTTACTGGAAATGAGACTGGAAGTATCACTGCAGATCCTCTACCTCTTAAAAACTGAAATAACAAGTAAACCAAAACTCACAATACACAAGAGGGGTAAACTGGAAATTTAAAACTTCTTTTAGAGACTTCAAAGAATGCCCAACACCTGTAGAATTTTTTACAATCCTCCAGTCTAAGACAATAAAGGTTATACAACAAAACATACTCATGTGAATTACATCTCCCTAAACACCAACCCCTAAATGGAGCCTCGCAGGAAACACAGCCCTCTAAGCTACGTCACATCTACAGGAAACAGCTGCCATGGGAACCAGCAGGCAGAGCAAACAGGACATGGCCTACACCACACTACCTGGACAACACCACTGAAGTGAATACTGGTGTCAAGGACCACTATAGGGTTCTTGAAGCTTTAAAAGCAAAGCCAGAACACTTATTATGCTCAGGATCATGGAAACAAACACTACTCCAAGATGCTTACTCTACTTCATGTTGATATTAGGGCCTGTCCTCAAGCCAGCTTGAGCTAGAAGCACTGCAAGATGCAAGCCCTGCAGGGAGAGTGCTGTCCCATGTTCCACTTTCTGCCTCGCAGATGTTATTCCTATCTTTGCCTAAGCAGGAGCCAGAAGAGGAGGAACATTAAAGCAGACTACGAAAGAAAGCTGAAGAGCCTTAGGATACTAGAAAAAGCTTGCAGAAAAGAACGGCTTTGAAAGATGAGGGAGGTTACCATCATTATTCTGTGTTTTCACCTCACAACTACAACCTTATGCAACAAAGTGACATGTGCAGTATGGAGGAAACTCAGACTTCATATGTCAGACTACAAAGAGGTTCTTGTTGTTTACTTACTGTAAAAACCAACAAACTCTTTCCCTGTACTAGTCAAATGTGTAAATAAAGGTGGGGAGTGGCTTACATTTTATTACTATTTTAGTGGCCTTAAAATGATTCATGCATGTTCAGGGTGATGAAGACAAGAGAAGTGATTGTTCAAGCCAGAGCAGAAACTAACTAGTCATTGAGAAAACTACATCATTCCATCCATACAACCCAATCCTGTTGCAATAATCCTGCTATTCCAGTCCTGTGGATCTATTCAAAACAGCAAATGCCAACTGTACAAAAGAAGCCCAAACTAGACCAAACACAAAAGGTTTGCTTATCTCTTTTCCTAAGACATCTCTGAAAAGAAACTGACTGCTGTTGGTGCAACCAGATCAACCTCTGCCTACACGGGTAGGCCTAACACTCACAGCTCAGCTCACAGAGGCAGCTCCACTCACCACAAGACTAGAAACCACCAAAGTTACTACAGATCTCATCACTCTGGGTTGACTTTTCCAGCTCTTTGGGAAGTTACAGCTCCTATGCAACATGGAAAGCATGTGGGACACTGTACACACCATCAGGGCCATGACAGATAACCCAGGGTAGCAGCATGGCAGCTGTCTTGAAAGACAGCCCATAAAATTACAGAATTTAATCAGCAAGAAACAAACTAGTTTTACAACAGGATTTCTTTGATACGAGTTTCTCCTTGACACAAACTTTTAGGACTTTATGGAACACCCAAAATAAGCTTCTTGCTTAGGCATACAAAATCCTATTTTACCTTTTGTACAAAAGAGCAGTGCTCTTTATACTTACTTGCTGGCATTTATAAAAAGGAGGAGGAATTATGCAATATTTTTGCTCTCAGTATCTGAGCAAGATTCCACCAGCAGGCCATTATGTAACACAATCTTTCAAAGTTATAGTCACTCTATCAGCTTGGTTTGTAGCATCATCCTACCATCCCTATGTGGTAAATGCTGTCAAGATTCATTTTAGTAACAAAAGTCTTAAAAGTAGAAGTTTCTCTTTCCCACAAGAAGTCCTACAGACTCCACTGGCCCACTATATGAAGCCAAAGCAACACCTGACAGCAGGGACCTGACCCACAAGTAGCCCTGTAGGTGTTACAGCAAAATAAATAAATACTTCGGAATCTACCCCAGACAACAGCAAGTCCAGCATTTTCCCATAAATTACCTCCAGTTGCATACTTGTTTCATTAAACCTTCACTCATTAACAGGGAGCTTATTCCCCTGACTCCGACACAGAGAGCTCCCAGTTTTACTGACATTAGAGTTTTCAGAACCCATGTTGTTTCAGGTGAACTGACATGAAGTGGTATCTTGGTTTTGGCTGGGATAGAGCTATTTTCTCTTCTTAGTAGCGAGAATAGTGCCATTGGATTCAGTATGGGATTTGGCATGAGAAGAATGTTGGTAAGTGGCAGCGCAGAGGTAAAAACAACTTGGCTGCTGAATTACTGCAACATATTGCTGTTCAGGCAGAACCTGCTTGTGAAAGTACATCAAGTAGATGCCCAAGTACCCAGTGTCAGGCCACTGAAGAACATCATAGGTGGATGAGGCTGCCAAGATTAACGTGCTCTGGCAACATAAGGGTGAAAAATTTATGGCCTGGGGGGCCCATGACACCTCAGGCCATCAAGGAAGGGATGCAAAATATAGACAGGCTTGTGATGGAGAGGTGGACTTGACCAGGGACACTGTTGCACAGGTTATCCATGAATATAAAGCACACACTGCAATCAAGCAAGCCTGTTAAAATCTCTTTCACATGGAGGATGATGTTTTAAATATAAACATGCGGAGGCCTGGTAAATTATATCACACTCCCACAGACCTTGCACGGCAAGAGCCACGTGCTTAGAAGGGTGGAAGCAACCACAGGATAGTTGAAAATATGTGCCGTTGCCCATGCCACCACCCAGAACAATATATTGATGTTTTTAGCTGCTGGTAAGAAATCAAGGACTTTGCAACTTCCCATGTCTTGCTGGTGTGCAGGTGCACCAGAAGCTGGGAGGGAGCACATCGAGAGCAATGGACCCAAACTGGCCAATGGAATATTTCATATCACACAACATCATGCTCATTATATAGATGGTATAGTATATAGCTGAGGGCTGGCCAGGAAGCCCTGTCTTCCAGGATTGCGGTTTCAAGGATTTTCTCTCCTCTGGGACCACCAGCCAGGAACAGGCTGGGCCTTGGATGGCAGCTGGTGAGCAACTGCATTGTGCATTGCTATTGAGAGCACTCAACACTGGGATGCACATTTAGCAAAAGCCATCTGATTAGTCAGCACTAGGGGATCTGCCAATCAAGCTGGCCCTGCCCAATCAAAATGATAAAGTCCCTGTAGTGCACATTAAAAATATGCTGGGGAAGACAGTCTAGGTTATTCCTGCTTCAGGTAAAGGTAAACCCATTCAAGGCATTGCTTTTGCATTGCTTTTGCTCAAGAACCTGGGTGCAGTTGGTGGCTAATGCAGAAGGATGGGAAATGCCAGTATGTACCTCAAAGGGATTTGATTTGGGGCAAAAACAGCTGATGAATTGAACCGTATGATGTTCAGCTCTCTCCCCTATCCCCCAGGGCAGGGCAAGGTGAGCTGTGTGGTAGTCGGCTGCCAAACAGGTTTAAACCATGACAAACAGGCAGAGGGTTATCTTTGCTCAAAAAGAACACACTCCATGATTTTAATTTTTAACCTGACTGTCAGAACTTGTTTCCACAGCTTGTCTTAAGGCAACTATTTTAAAAGAACTTCAAAATTGGACAGTTTTATTTTCTGTTGTTTGGATTTCTATGGTGTTGCTGTATGAGGTTTAGCCCAGTGGCCCACAGAATTGCATCTCAAAACCTTTGCAAAGAGTATTATCTTCCTGGTAAACATACAAGCTATATTATACTATTACATTAAATATTTTATGGACTGCAAAACTGAAAAAAAAAGTCCAGAAGCCTTTGGGAATAGCAGGGAGCATAAGCACTTTTGGCTGAACTGAATTTGTATCTTACTCAAGACACAAATAAAAATGCCTGCTGCTAACTTCTAAGAAATCTGCAGTTCCCTTTCCTCTAGCTATTTATTCTGATTTTAATATTAAAAGAAGCCATAACTGATCTCATCATAAGCTCTGTTTTTTAAAAAAAGAAAGAAGATAAAGAGGGAAAGAAGAGAAGAATTCACAAGTTCTTCCGCATCATCCACCCCCACCTGATTACACAGCTCTTGCCCGCCTTCTTGTTCCTGTTCTTGATCATGCCACTGCAGAGCTAGTCAGCTGGCAGACTCCAGGCCACAAGAACCAAGAAGATACGTCCATCTGGGTCACAACTGAGTTCAAGTGCTACAGTGTGCTCTGAAGCCAGCCCACAACTTCAGAACAGCCTAGGGCAGCTTAACCAGATGACAAAGCACCTCAAAGCTCAAGCATCAGTAAGACTTGGATACTTTAACAACCAGCCTCAAACAAGAAGTCAGAGCTAACTCTAGCAAGTACAGTAAGACATTAGCTAACAAAAATGGTAATGAAGTGTTTTATTAAAAATGCTGAGGGGAAAAAAACATCAGATTTTTTGGGGCATGCCATACATTTTCCTATGTATCAGATCTACAAAGACGCTGAGTTTTGCACTGCTTCTTCCTCTTTACCCAAAGTGCAGACCTTCCCCTGACCAATCCAGAAGTGGAACTGAGTGGTGAGTGAGAAACAATGACCTATGGAGTTTGGAGAAGATAGACAGGGAAAGCCATACTGACAATTTCAGAATGAACAGAACAAAGGAGCAGCTGATACCAATCATAAATCATGACCAGGAGCTACACTGCCACCCCAAAATAAATGCTGCTTTGAAGCATTATATAACAACAGATTGTTACTAAATAAAAAGTTAACTTGATATCAGGTCTAGTCACAGCACAAAGTCTACTTTTCACAATGGTAAACAGAGACTTCATTGTGTGATGCTGTGAGCACAGACTGCCTGCTTTAATTTTTTTTTTTATTATCCTCTTTAAAAGGGCAAATGACTTTGCATACAGTCAACATACTGAACCACAAGTTTGCAAGGTTCTACTTTCTTTTTCCTAAACAAAAGCCATGTGTGCATAAACAAAGCAAAGTGGAATAATGCCTGTTGCTATCCATCTGCAGTTTTCATTCTTGCAGATCAGTCCTCTCTCACCGCTTCTTCACAAAGTTCTGGAACATAACTCATTGTTGGAACAGAGCAAGGCCAAACACATAAGTGAAAACAGAAATGTCTCCTTGAAGATGACATTTTAAGACGCTGTGAAACAGAGAAGCATGAAAAAATTACTTAATGGATAATGCACATTATCCATTAACGTCATCCATTACTGTCACCACTAGCAAACAGAAGTTTTCTGAGCACACCCTGAAACTAAGGGTTTAGGTGGGGAGAAGACATGGAGGGGAGGCATTGCACTGAGTCCTCTTGCCTTTAAGAGGTGGCTTACCATTGAAAAAGTCTAAATGGAGAAAGAGAAATTGTGAAAACAGGTAATTAGAAACAGGTAACTAGAAACAGGTTATCCTTGATCTCAGCAGTACTTTGTTCATTGGCTACCACCACAGTGCAACACACCAGCTGCAACTCTATTGACACATAAAACATGCCAAGATTAGGAAGTAAATACTCTATTTGGAGGGGAGACAAAAGGTCAAACTTCACCCACTGCAAAACTGGTGACAGAAGATACAGAGAAGGCAGGGTTACTGAACACCTTCTTTGTCTCTGTCTACTCAGCCGGAGTCTGTCCTGAGGAGCCCCGTGCCCCTGAGGCCCCAGAAGAAGCCAGGACAAGGGAGAAGTTTGCCTCGGTTGATGAGGACTGGGTTAAGGAGCAATTAAGCAATCTGGACATCCATAAATCCATGAGTCCAGATGGGATGCACCCACGGGTGCTGAGGGAGCTGGCTGAGGTCATTGCTGGACCACTCTCCATCATCTTTGCCAAGTCTTGGGAAACGGGAGAGGTGCCTGAGGACTGGAGGAAAGCAAATGTCACTCCAGTCTTCAAAAAGGGCAAGAAGGAGGACCCGGGTAACTACAGACCAGTCAGCCTCACCTCCATCCCTGGGAAAGTGATGGAACACCTTATCCTTGGTGACATCTCAAGGCATATCAAGGATAAGAGG
>VYZX01033436.1:194118-220583 GCA_013401335.1 Brachypteracias leptosomus
CGCCGCCGCCACCTGGGGCATCGCTGCGCGGCCGCCGCTCCGGCGCGGCTTCCCGGGTGCGCACAGGAATCGCGGGCCGGCCGCGGCAGGCAGCCCACCCGGCCCTTCGCCCCGGGAGGCGCCGGGCGCACCTGCGGCCCCTTCCCTCTTCGCTCGCTGCTCTTGGCCGCTGTCCCGGGTCTCGCTCCTGCGCTGGGTCAGCAGAGACGGTACTGCGAGGAGATGGGCAGCACGGACACTGCGTCCTCACAGGGCTGCTTGAGGTGGTGGCGGAGGCAGCGAACTTGAGCGGCACTAAACTGGATGGTTCATCCGTGTCACCTTACAAGTGGCTGCACAACTGTCCCAAAGCTCGTTCCTCGGGCTCCCGGTGATACTTCCATAGACATGTTGCCTCCTGCCTTGTATGCGCTCCTGCTGTTCATCCGACAGGTGAGAAAGGAAATGGGTTGTCCTGCACCCGAATGATGTCTTCTTTCATGTCGTATATCAACAGCTGTAAATGATCGTTGTGAGCCTTGAATGGAAAAGAGCTGAATTAAAACTAGGAAGCAGTGTGTGTGTCAGGGCATCTGAAGCCTTCTGTTTGCTTCCAGCACAGCAGCTCCTTACTCAACTGCAACCCTTCCCACCACCTGGCAAGTTTTTGCAGCGTACGTGCAGCACGTGAACGTGCACATTTCTGCCGAGTGTATCCTTCAAATACGGGTTTTGGGGTACAAGCATCCAGAACACTCTCCTCCATAGCTGGTGCGACCAGTGTAGGACTCGCCTTTCCTACAGAGGAGCAGTAGCTCTGCTACTCGAACGAAGCTCTGCTTCATTCCACAGACTTGAAAGTTTGATTGTCAAAATTAAAAATACACAGTGGAAGTCTTTAATTCTGATTTTTGGATGAGGAGCCTTAAGTTCTTGATTTCATAGCAACTGACTCATTCAGAGAGAGTATAACAAATTATGCATGAACTGCATCATTTAAAATGTACAATTTAATGGCTCATATTCCATATATCACTTGTGCATTGTTACAAGTGTGTAGTTATGCCAGCTTCTTTCCAAACTTTTCTTGGGAGCCTTTGCCACATTTTTTCTTAAACACAAATGCCTAAAGAAACCTCAGGCTGAAAATAAGAGAAGCCCAGATTAGGAAGCCAACATTTGCTCATGTAAATACAAATGTTTTGAGAAAACATTGAGAAATTGTCTTGAGATAAAAGATATTTTGAAGTAATGGTTACCTACATAGAAGAAACTGCCCAGGCTGACACCAGTTCTCCTGGTTAGCTTCTAGAACAATTCCAGAATACTTTTGAGTGTATGTGACATCAAACTTCATATGATACTAAGATTCTGAAGTACTCAGCTGAGAACAGACAACTGCCTTAACTTCTTTACCTTGAAATTCTAAGGGTAAAAATGCTGAATTACAGCACATTGCTCTGTGAATGCAGTTCAGTTTTGGTCACTGAAAAATATCCTAGTTGTTAAGGAGTTAAGCCACTGATGTAAGCTAAACTGAGTAGTGATGCTGGACGCTGGGCAGGGGGAGGAATGATGTTGGCTTGAACTTCTCAAGCCGAGCAGCTGCGATAAAGCTTGTGCCAGCACCAGGGAGGGACCATTCAGGTCTCAGAATATTCAAAGCAGCCAGAGGCAACTTTCTTTGGAGCTGTGCCATCCTAAGGTGCTCACTGACTCCAGCATAACAGACAGTCCGGCACACAGAATATCCAACCACAACAGACCCAGCAAGACTCCAGCAGGAGTGTCCCCTGGTGAAAACTTATCTAAAGCAGATGATTGAAAAAAGAGTCTTGCATCATCAAGGAAAACTTCTGCAACCTGCAGGTCTGAGAGCAGCCAGATGAGAATGCTGAGCCTTGTGAGGCTTTACATCAAACTAGTTTTCTTTGTCTGGTAGTTAGAGGGAGATCAGAAGGACCACTTCCTTGGTGTAAAAGCAGAGCCTGCCATAGAAACAGTGCTGCTTCACTGCCAGGCAGCAATCCTCTGCATTTGAGTGGAGAGAGAAAGAACAGGTGCATTTGTTTTTCCACATGGACTGACAAAATTCCCCCTTAAAAAAACCCAGCCTCTCCAGTTGTCAGAACTGCATTATCCAGTTCAGAAAACAAGCTGGCAGTATGTATCACAACAGGTCTTTGAAGAGTAATATGAATCTTTTTATGACAACTGCTGTTAAGAGAATTGAAATTGAGTATGTGAGCAGCTCTAGCCACCTAGTTAAGAATTAGCTCCTAGCAGTTAACGTTTTGGTGATAACATAGTCCCTAAACCTCCAATCATAACAAGAACTTTGATTTATTCCAGATAAAGAAATCTGGTAGAGACTGTACCTGTTAAGAAATTTCCTGTATTATCTTTGGATACAGTTTAAGCAAGCTGAAAGTGGTGAACAGACACGGGATGTTTTCAAAGGAGTTATATTATATAAGGTTTTGTTTTGCAAATAGGTCCACTGAGTTAGAAGAGTGAGCAGAGGCTCCTTTCTACAATTGGCTCCATGTAGCCATATTCCTAGCAGGACACTAGGGCCAGTAGGACACAGGAAGCAGCCACCCAAGTTGGACCAGTTTCAAGACAAGCCTTAGCTACCTCTTTGCATTTTTTACAGGAGGACAGGTGCTTCACTTGTAGTTACTGCAGACAACAACTTATCACACGGTTAAGCAGTTGAACTGGGACCGCTTAACCCACAGCCTGTTCTGTCAAACAGGTCTGGCTGTTTTTTCCCCACATGCTCTTCATATGCCATTGCACGTGTCCTGTGGCCTCAGGGTCACCTCAGCCAGCTGGTTGCAGCAGAGGAGCCTGCAGGCAACTCCTGCTCAGCACCAGCCACTGTGTCACCCATGTATCCTTGCTCATACCTTGACAGTGCAGCAAGTTCTCATGTTTAGAACCTTTAGGAGTAGAGGTGTTCTCTTGTAAGAAAATATATAGTATCTCAAAGGACCAGAGACAAGGAACATCTCCTCAGACAGGATCTGCACAGCATGCTGTGGGAAAATCCATGCAAGGCTCCATCCAGTGCTGAACCAATGCATGGTGACATAAGATTTATTCACTATCTATATTCCTTTTCTGATACTGTTTTATTAAAATGCCTATTGACCTTTCTTTCCAGGGCACAGCAAGAGCCCTGCATCACCTCCTTCTTTCCTGCACTTTACCCCCCCAATGCAGAATACTTATTAATTACAGGACCATTGCATTCAGCAAGAAGCTGCTGATACAGGGGAGTGAGATGAGAAAGAGGGAGTGTGATGGGTTGACCCCAGCTAGCAGTGAAGCCCCCACACAGTCATTCCCTCCCTCCCTCTCTCCACTCCCCCCTCCATTCCCCTTCAGCAGGATGAGGAAATGAGAAGGGTGAATCCAAGAAAAAAAAAAATCACAGGTTGAGATAAAGTCAGTTTAGTAAGTGCTGCATGTCTCTTTGGTCAGCTGGGGTCAGCTGTCCTGGCTGTTTCCCCTCTCACTCTCTTGCCCACCCCTACCCTATTTGCTGGCTGGGGCAGAGTGAGAACCAGAGAAAGGCTTGATGCTGTGCAGCACTGTTCAGCAACAGTGAAAACACTGGTGGGCTATCAACACTGTCTTGGTCACAACTCAAACACAGCACCATATGGGCTGCTATGGAGACAGTTAACTCCAACCAGCTAGACCCCGCACAGGGAGGGAAACGCAATTTGGGAAATCCTTAAGAGAGCTTTATCTCTGAAGAACAAGTGAGGGTGCAAGTGCAATGCTTTAAGTCCCACCAGAACTATCCCTAGCCGCCTCTGACTCATTTTCTCTCCCTCTTGATGAAGCTATGGAGTAGCTTGGAAGAAAAGAGAAAAAAGAACAAATGTCAGAGAAACTATAGCTTCAGCATGATTCAAAATACTGTCATGTGATCTGGAGTCAGTAGCACCCAAAACTGTTTTTTCTTTTTGTGTTCCAGGGCAAGGACAAAGTGCTTCTGGTGGCATTTACGCACTGTGGCACACCTCTGTTTTGCTTCTGCTCAGATAAGCTCAGAATCTGTGGTACACATAAGAATATCTACACATACCAACAGAACAAAACAAATTTACGCTGCCCTTACCAGGAGCAGAGTGCGCAGTAGGGTAGAAACACACCAAAACCCAACTTTATTGCATGAGTAACGACTGATTCCAAACCAATTATCTAGATGAAGCAGACACAGATGTTGCAGCCTGGTTTTTCTGAAGCCCCAGGAGACTGCAGTTAAGGTCCTTTTTGACTAATACAGCATTTATCCCAGAGAGAAGCTAAACACCTCCACATGTCCTCTGAGCCCCTCCAGCCATCACTAAAAGTAGGAGCAGCCCTGGGGAGCCCCTCAGCTGACCCAAACACACAACCTTCTGCTGTGGAGTCAGACACGCTGCCATTGCACCATGAAGCCATGCCACTGTGCTCCTGCCCCTGACTAAGGAGGGCCAAGTGCCCAGTGCTCCTCTGCCCTGGTGACACTTATGCCAGCCTACACTGACAGCATCCTTGGCACCCTCTGGTCCCTCTATGTCCTTGACATTTCAGACACCTTTTGCCAGTCACACTTGGAATATGTGCCCACAAGACTCCTGCTGGCAAAAGCCATATGGAGCACTAAAGAGAGTAGAATCATAGAATCATTGCAGTTGGAAAGGACCTCTAGGATCATCAAGTCCAACCTTCATCCCAACATCTCCCTAACCACTAGACCATAGCCTCATGTGCTACATCTACTTGTTTTTTAAACACCTCCAGGGATGGTGACTCCACCACCTCCCTGGGCAGCCTGGTCCAGTGTCTGACCATTCCCTCAGTAAAGAATTTCTTCCTAATATCCAATCTAAACCTCCCCTGATGCAACTTGAGGCCATTTCCTCTCATCCTATCATTAGTAATTTGAGAGAAGAGACCAACACCAGCCTCACTACAACCTCCTTTTAGGCAGTTGTAGAGAGCAGTAAGGTCTCCTCTCAGTCTCCTCTAGACTAAACAACCCCAGTTCCCTCAGTTGCTCTTCATAAGGAATGTTTTCTAGACCTCTCACCAGCCTTGTCGCCCTTCTCTGCACCCGCTCCAGCACCTCAATGTCCTTATACTGTGGTGCCCAAAACTAGACACAGTGCTCAAGGTGCAGTCTACCTGAGTAGGAGGGCCTCCTACAGCAGCCCAGCTGCATAAAATACCTGCCACACTCAGCACACCCCTCTGCTTGCAAATGCCTCACAGAAGAAAGCACGTGAAGCAGGCAGGCCACTGTCAGTAAAGATTTCAGTCTCAAAAAGTGTATTTGCAAAGAATCTTTGTTTCAGACAAGAAAGCACAAGCTTTTTCTCCCAACAAAAATAGCCAAAGAATCAGATTTGCATACTCTTGGGTTTTCATATTACTGTCATTGCTCACTGATTCAAACCTTGCTGTTAGAGCACATATAATTTATCCTACACCTCATGTTCCCCAATGTTATTCCTCATATTTGCCCAAATCCACCCATGTTTTCTGCAGCTGTAGCAAGTACTTTCCACTAATTCAAGGTGAATTTAAACTGCAACACTCCAGTTGTCATCTCTGGGATAAACTGTCTTGAAGCTGAAGGAAGCATGAACGTAGCTGCAGTTTGCTCACACAAATCTTTAGCCATGGTTCTTTACAGCTTCTGGAAAACCAAAATGTGCATCTTCAAATAANTCAGTTTAGTAAGTGCTGCATGTCTCTTTGGTCAGCTGGGGTCAGCTGTCCTGGCTGTTTCCCCTCTCACTCTCTTGCCCACCCCTACCCTATTTGCTGGCTGGGGCAGAGTGAGAACCAGAGAAAGGCTTGATGCTGTGCAGCACTGTTCAGCAACAGTGAAAACACTGGTGGGCTATCAACACTGTCTTGGTCACAACTCAAACACAGCACCATATGGGCTGCTATGGAGACAGTTAACTCCAACCAGCTAGACCCCGCACAGGGAGGGAAACGCAATTTGGGAAATCCTTAAGAGAGCTTTATCTCTGAAGAACAAGTGAGGGTGCAAGTGCAATGCTTTAAGTCCCACCAGAACTATCCCTAGCCGCCTCTGACTCATTTTCTCTCCCTCTTGATGAAGCTATGGAGTAGCTTGGAAGAAAAGAGAAAAAAGAACAAATGTCAGAGAAACTATAGCTTCAGCATGATTCAAAATACTGTCATGTGATCTGGAGTCAGTAGCACCCAAAACTGTTTTTTCTTTTTGTGTTCCAGGGCAAGGACAAAGTGCTTCTGGTGGCATTTACGCACTGTGGCACACCTCTGTTTTGCTTCTGCTCAGATAAGCTCAGAATCTGTGGTACACATAAGAATATCTACACATACCAACAGAACAAAACAAATTTACGCTGCCCTTACCAGGAGCAGAGTGCGCAGTAGGGTAGAAACACACCAAAACCCAACTTTATTGCATGAGTAACGACTGATTCCAAACCAATTATCTAGATGAAGCAGACACAGATGTTGCAGCCTGGTTTTTCTGAAGCCCCAGGAGACTGCAGTTAAGGTCCTTTTTGACTAATACAGCATTTATCCCAGAGAGAAGCTAAACACCTCCACATGTCCTCTGAGCCCCTCCAGCCATCACTAAAAGTAGGAGCAGCCCTGGGGAGCCCCTCAGCTGACCCAAACACACAACCTTCTGCTGTGGAGTCAGACACGCTGCCATTGCACCATGAAGCCATGCCACTGTGCTCCTGCCCCTGACTAAGGAGGGCCAAGTGCCCAGTGCTCCTCTGCCCTGGTGACACTTATGCCAGCCTACACTGACAGCATCCTTGGCACCCTCTGGTCCCTCTATGTCCTTGACATTTCAGACACCTTTTGCCAGTCACACTTGGAATATGTGCCCACAAGACTCCTGCTGGCAAAAGCCATATGGAGCACTAAAGAGAGTAGAATCATAGAATCATTGCAGTTGGAAAGGACCTCTAGGATCATCAAGTCCAACCTTCATCCCAACATCTCCCTAACCACTAGACCATAGCCTCATGTGCTACATCTACTTGTTTTTTAAACACCTCCAGGGATGGTGACTCCACCACCTCCCTGGGCAGCCTGGTCCAGTGTCTGACCATTCCCTCAGTAAAGAATTTCTTCCTAATATCCAATCTAAACCTCCCCTGATGCAACTTGAGGCCATTTCCTCTCATCCTATCATTAGTAATTTGAGAGAAGAGACCAACACCAGCCTCACTACAACCTCCTTTTAGGCAGTTGTAGAGAGCAGTAAGGTCTCCTCTCAGTCTCCTCTAGACTAAACAACCCCAGTTCCCTCAGTTGCTCTTCATAAGGAATGTTTTCTAGACCTCTCACCAGCCTTGTCGCCCTTCTCTGCACCCGCTCCAGCACCTCAATGTCCTTATACTGTGGTGCCCAAAACTAGACACAGTGCTCAAGGTGCAGTCTACCTGAGTAGGAGGGCCTCCTACAGCAGCCCAGCTGCATAAAATACCTGCCACACTCAGCACACCCCTCTGCTTGCAAATGCCTCACAGAAGAAAGCACGTGAAGCAGGCAGGCCACTGTCAGTAAAGATTTCAGTCTCAAAAAGTGTATTTGCAAAGAATCTTTGTTTCAGACAAGAAAGCACAAGCTTTTTCTCCCAACAAAAATAGCCAAAGAATCAGATTTGCATACTCTTGGGTTTTCATATTACTGTCATTGCTCACTGATTCAAACCTTGCTGTTAGAGCACATATAATTTATCCTACACCTCATGTTCCCCAATGTTATTCCTCATATTTGCCCAAATCCACCCATGTTTTCTGCAGCTGTAGCAAGTACTTTCCACTAATTCAAGGTGAATTTAAACTGCAACACTCCAGTTGTCATCTCTGGGATAAACTGTCTTGAAGCTGAAGGAAGCATGAACGTAGCTGCAGTTTGCTCACACAAATCTTTAGCCATGGTTCTTTACAGCTTCTGGAAAACCAAAATGTGCATCTTCAAATAAAACATTTCCTCCTTTGCTTAGTTTCCAGCCTCTTCAGCATGAGCTCTTTTACCAAATTTTGTAGAAAAATACTCTCCATCACACACTCTGCCACATGCACATGTAATCTCTGTACAAAACACACATTCTGCTTTGGATCACGAGGCACCTGGAAAAGTGCCACAAAAGGCTATAGGACCTGGGCACACGGGGATGGATTCACCTTCCTTGCGCTGCAGAAACTGCCTCACCTTGCCCTCACAGCAGAGGCTGGTGGAGCCTTGCCTGTTACACAATGCATTTTCTTCAAGAAAGCTCCACTGTGCACGTATGACACAGTGTAAGGAGACAGATGGGGGTGATTTAAACACAGCCTCCAGACCAGTGTCAGGCATGCCATGAGCCTGGAGAAACAGACCCTGCTCTCTTTTCCACTGGGGACAAACAACTCCAGCTCTCTCCTGCAGCCTTCAGGAGGGGAACTGCTTGATCTACATTGTGCAAAGACAGTAGGAACAAGAATGCAGCAGAAAGCAGCATGGAAAGTAGTATCTCCTACCAGCTGTGCTTGGGAAACACAGCTAGTGTTTTCGGGATCACCACATACTAATTCAGTCACCGACAGCTACGTGGGTGATTTCACGCACAGCCACAAGTTACACACAACTCTTCACAGAGCCAAAGGATGCCACCATGCCAGCATCTGTCATTGAAGCATCTGCTGTGGCCTTTCTGCTGCTCCTACATTAATCCCCAAAGCAGAACATTTATAGGGAAAACTATACCCTGTTTTCTGATACATAATGCCCATAGTACACACAAAGAACTTCTGATAAAGAATATCCTTAACGCTGTCAGTTTTCTTTCTGGAGAAAGCTGCAGAAAGGGGCTGACTGAACAAGTTTCACAGTAAGGGGATTTGTGAGTAGCAGTTCCAGAAAGCAACACTTTGACTGAAGGCAGAACACCTCCATCAGGGATCAGGTTTCCTAACCTCTGGAATTACCCTTTTATCTTCAAAGACACAGAGGCTGAAATGTGAAGCATGCACAAACACCCAAGCTTTTAATATTCACCTCAAATGGCTTGTCTTTCAAAGGAGCACTACAGTTGTCAGACACCATTGACCCGAATGCCTTTTCTCCGTGCCTGAAGCATTTGTATTTCACTCACCACATCTTTCCATGCTTTTAAATAACAGCGACTTCTGGCTTCTACTGATGTCACCAGGTGAAAGAAAAGGATGGCTTCACGAAGAAGCATTCCAGTGGAACAAGCTTTCAGCGAAATACATTATGTTGAGTCAAGAGAAACAGGTTAATAGTTCGCTTGCAAGCACCATCAGCACCAGTTAGGATTTCAGTATACAAGAGCTGATGACCTAGCAAAACCAGATGCTTTCTCTGCACATTGTTGCCCTCTGAACAATGATTGCAAAGTGAAGAGAAGCTTCCTAAGAGAGAGAGAAAAACCAAGCACTGCGTGACTCAAAGACCCAACCCTACAATTTGGTAGCAGAAATACCATGACTGTAGTGCAAGAACTAGCTTGTACATGGGCCTTTTCTCTTCAGAGAAAACCTTCACAATTGACCATGTCTCTGCCAGGAAGAAAAAAAAGCAAAATCCAAAAATGTGCAGTGTGATTTGTATCCTGCCTTTTGATCTACAGCCAGACAAGCTGACATGGTGGCCCAGGAATACTTGCCGTCTAGTCTCCTTCAAGGACTAAATTTAATTTTCTTTCTTACCACACACATAATATTGGGCTTTTTCTTTTTGAGACACTCTCCCTCTGTCCCCACCTCCATTCCAAAGCGGCCCTGAGCCAGACATGCTTGTAGTACGTGACCAGAGGATTCCTGACCCCTGGTATATAAATCTCATTTGTCAGCAAAGAGGGGAGGACTTTATGTAACATCCAAACAACAAGCGCAGTGCATTTCTACAAAACATTTCTGCTACTGCACCACACCACAGGCTTTTACAGCATGGCATTGTATAGCAGTGGCACTGAACCTGGAGCTTAGGATTGTAAATGTTTAAACATATTTTTATTTCCCATCCTGCTACCCTGATTTCTCCTTCCAGCATTGCAGGGACTGGAATTTCCCTAGGACAGAGCAGAAGAAACATGTTTTGGATACCATTTCAGTATAAAAACACAATGTGAAGAATTCACAGCACAGACCTGTAGTTCTGAAACAGGATGGAAGCAGATGGCTCCCCAGCTTCTAGGTCACCCTATTTTTTATTTTACTTTATTTGCTTCATACCAAGAGGACATATTTAAATTGAAAGTGACTAAAGTCTAAGGTTTTTACCAAAAGAAAGTAGCATAGAGCATATTTTGGCCTGGAAAATGAGCTTATATTGTCAAATCTTCTCTTTCATTCCTCTCTCTAAGCCCCTGAAGACCTGTTTTGCTGTTCACTGCAAACATGTACTTCTTGGTACCCTTTCAATAAATGAAGTATTCTTTACTTATCACAGTAAATACTCTTATGAGCACCGGCAGCACTGGTTGCTTACTGGCTCTCAGCTAAATCTCTGCTTTTGAAACCACCACCACCAAGATTTTTGCTCAGCTACCCTTAGCCCATGGACTGCTTTTAAAATATGGCTCATCTTACATTCCCAGATTTCAGACCCTGGAAATGTAACAGCTCAAGTCTGAGAAATGGAGCCTTCTGAGGAGGGAGAGAATAGAGGATGGCAGCACAAAGCCAGATGTGCCAGTTCTGTTTTAAATAAATGCGTTGTTAAGCAAAATCTTTTTAGTCTTGCTGTTTGTCTCTTCCATTCTTTGGTTTTCTGAACTTTGGAACTCTTTCACAACCATTTTTTGCTTTCCATACATTTTCATTTTTATTCCATAAACCCAGCTGTGGACTATTGAACTAGGAGAGCCATTCAAATTAGCTGTAGAGGCCACAAAGTAAAAGAAGCAGAGCTTTGAAGAGGGAAATGTGTGGTGAAATATTTCCTTCCACCTTCTTCACACTTAACTGCCCTTCCTCCATTGCTGTGCTGGCTGTTTTTTTTTTTTTTTGTTCTGACCTCACTGACTTGCCTTGCAAACAAGAAGAGCTATTAACAAAAAGTCTTCACCAAGTCGTGCTTATTTACAGTTGAACTCTAACCTAGCCACTGCTAAAATGGGGCTACAGAAATTTATTGCAATTCTTGCAAACTTGTTGGCTGTATAATTCTTGATTCTCCACTTTTCCAGATGCTTCTTTATCCCTGCAAGCTCTTAACTGCAAACAGGACTCTATGACTTTGTTCAAGATATCTGGAGCCACCTTGAAAACACTGCTGGCTGAGAGGGAAGCTCATGCAGCTGTTCTGTCAGGAGGGAAAACCAACAGGATTATTGCTGTTACCAGGAGTAAATACGCAAAAATACTACAGCTCTACTACCTAGCCCTAAGGGAAATGAGATTTATTGGTAATGAATAAACAAGCAATAATTGTTTCTTATTATTTATGTCACAGAACAAAAAAAAAAGATACATGGTTGCAGATAGTGGCAATGTACAAATGCAAAGCATATCTATATGCATATGATTGTTCAAATCGTTTTATCTGTAAGCTTGCTAGAGCAGTAACACTGCTAGAGCATTCAAGCTCTGCAAAACTTGCTTGATTTTTCTTTCTAGAACAAGAAAAGTGAGGAGGAGAATCTGCAACAGTGGGAAGATAAGGATGCACAGAGGAGAAGGCATAATTAAGGGAGGTGTGCAGCAATGCGGGGGTTTGCTTTGGTGCCAGAATCTCACCACAGAGATGAACACGCCTTCCCAAATGAGGCGGAGAAGGTCAGGAAGGAAAACAATGAAGTTCATTATGAAAGACTCTAAGTGGTAGGCTTACAGGAGACAATCTTTCCAGCATTTGAGGTCACTACTAACTCAGCAGAAAAACTTTTTGTGGATGAAGGCACTGTTACGTGTCTGGCATATCTATGGAGTAATAGACCAAGGAAAGCTATTGCTCAACAGTGACACTCTCCCAGCCACAGTAAAATTAAAACCTCTTAATTTACATCAGGCAACAGTTACAGCACCCGGACATCTGCATACACAAGAAGACACCTCTTCCATAGATGCACCAGGAGTTATTTATGCTATGATGCTGAAAACTGCAGAGATGACCTATATACTAGCAGGGCTGAGAGCAGCACAGCCCAGTTCTTGCTGATGCCTTCAGTCTTGTCTCTTTAGATATTCTGGTGCAAGGAACTTCAAGAAGCAGGGTATTTTTACCACTCCATATTACTAAACTATATGGGAAAAAAAAAACCCTCAAACCCAAACCTTAGGCCTTGTTGGTCAACAAGCATTTTTCTTCATTTAATTTCTCGCTCTGTCCTACGAAATCCTAAGACCTCTGAAGATCAAAGCTCAACATTCTTACTTAGCTGTTGCCCTGCAGAATTACGTTTTCTTTGCAAAATAAAGGAGTTATTACCGCTAGGTATTATTTAACTATTCACACACACCCCTCCTCGCTTCCGAGCCCGCCCCGCAGTCGCCTCGCCCACCGACCGCTCCGGGCGGGGCTCTCACCTGCCCGCCCTGGCCCGCCGCGGCTCGCAGGCGATGGCGGCGGCTGCGACCCCGCCGGGCGCCGGGGACCTGTCCCAGCTGGTGAGTGCGGGGTTGGCCCGGGCGTGGAGCCCGGCGGCGGGGGCTGGGGACACCTTTGGTGCGGGGCTCCGCCCGGGCGGCAGGGCGGGTCAGAAAGCCGGCGGAGGGACACGGGAGGCCCGCTACCCTCGGCCCCTGCTTCCTGCGTTCTCTTTATTTTTTACCCCAGGTGGAAAATCTGCTGTACCAGCTGGAGGAGAATTTTCAAGCCCTGACTGAAAAGATAACGCTGAGAAATATCCTCTTTGGAGCCCGGGCTCCAGCTCCGCGGCAGAGCTTTGGTGCGGCTGCGGCTCCTCGGCTGCACCGCGCCTGGCGTCCCCCGAGCGCTGCGGCAAGAGGGGCTTTGCTGTTCCACAACAGGATGTGCTTTTTCCCTAAATATCGAGTTAAGATCTAATGATTGACGTTGCTAAACACCTATGATGTAATGACAGCTGAATTGGCCCCCAAGCCCGTTTATTTTTCCCTTTTCTAAGAAGGATTTTCTACGAGGATGTTTAGGGAGCATCTTCTTCTGAGGAAAGGCTGAGAGACCTGGGTCTGTTTAGCCTGGAGAAGAGAAGGCTGGGAGGGGATCTCATGAATGCTTTTAAATATCGAAAGGGTGGGTGTCAGGAAGATGGAGCCAGCCTCTTTCCAGTGGTGCCCAGTGATAGGTCGAGGGGAAACAGGCACAAACTGGAACACAGGAAGTTCCACCTCAACCTGAGGAGAAACTTCTACTGTGAGGGTGACAGAGCCCTGGAACAGGCTGCCCAGAGAGGGTGTGGAGTCTCCTTCTCTGGAGACTTTCAAGACCCGTCTGGACACGTTCCTGTGTAACCTGCCCTAGGTGAACCTGCTTTAGCAGGGGGGTTGGACTAGATGATCTCTAGAGGTCCCTTCCAACCCCTAATGTTCTGTGATTCTATGGAATCCTAAAAAAGGTTTTACTAATAGCATCAGCTTCCAGTGAGGTAGTCTTTGTGTGGCAATTCTCGCTTTCAAGTAAAATAAGCATCAAATTATGTGTAAAGATTCTGAGGGTACATTAGAAAAGCAACCATCTTCAGAAATGCAACTTAAATCAGCATATGACCTTGAAAGGTCCCTTTCAACCTAAACCATTGTGTGTAGGTTTGTGCGTGTATCACTGCATGTTGGTTTAAAAACAGCGTTAGCCTCCTGAGCACAGGGAGGTGAGCCCTCCAAAGGAGAAATTAAGACCTGAAGGGGCTCAGAGCTATTTCATTAGATGTACTTACAGAAACTCCCTCTGTTTTCTGAAACTGCTAATTTATTAAGTTTTCAATTTTTTTTCTCAAACACAATTGTTTCAGGAAGCGGCTGCTTTAGTGTAAGAGAAGAATAATGTTTTAGCAGCACTCATCATCTGATTGTGTAGGTTGACTGTATGGTATCACCTAAAATAGTTCCTCAGAAAGAAAAATCTCTTACAGAGAAAATGCTCCAGTTCACTGATGGGCATACAAGAAAGCATTTGAAAATATTAAGAACTTGAATGCTTACCTGTTGCAAGAGAAAGTGAGATTGTCTTGTAATAATACAACCTTCTGCGTGCTTCAACTTGCATTAGGCATAATTAAGTAAGAGGCTGACACCTCTGGAACAAAGCTGCTTGCTTTTCTCACAGAAGAAAAAATTCTAGAATTCTTACTTATAAATAAGTTATCCTTAACTTTGTACTGGAAGAAATGGGTGAGCGCATTGATGACCTTGAGAAGCACGTTGCTGACCTGATGACAGAGGCTGG
Organism: Brachypteracias leptosomus; assembly: GCA_013401335.1. NCBI lineage: Eukaryota > Metazoa > Chordata > Aves > Coraciiformes > Brachypteraciidae > Brachypteracias > Brachypteracias leptosomus. The sequence continues at coordinate 208,495 of VYZX01033436.1, forward strand.
GATAGAAAACACCGATGAAGAGAGTAAAGAAACTTAATTAAATTTTACTGTATGTTATGTATTTCCACTTAGTTTTGAACTATGGGCAGCATCTAGCATAAAAATATTTTTTACGTGTTTATCATACCTGCATTTACTTGGATTTTAAAATATACTGAGATTTAAAAAAAAGTTTTAAATTACCTTGGGTTTCTTTTTGCCAAGAGCCATAGAATGCTACTGCTTTTTAAAAATAAACAGATGCTTGCTGCATGTTCCAAATGCCATGTACAAGGGGTAGTGCAAATTAATCCCAAATACATTAACTAAGGCTGTACCTTTGTAGTAAAATGTATGTGTCTGGAAGCACTCCTGCCCACCATTCCTGCCCCTCAAGTATGCTAAGCTAGCTGACTGAGGATTCTCACTGCTAGAAATTTATGTACAACTGCTTTTAAACCTGCTTCAGCTCCCCAGAGTAGCTCAGACCACACCTCTGAAATACACTCACCTCAAACAGCAGTAATTGGTTCTTGCAGCTGTAAGATGGAAGGGTGGAAGGAGCAAGGGTAACTCTAGTATTCTTGTTAAACATTCTAATATAAAACCAGGATTGTGTGCCAGATTTTCTCTCTCTGTTGCAAATATCCTCTCCCCCATGATGGGTGCCTAAATCAGTGTTGTTAGTATTTATGAGCCAGCATTGCTTCCGTGCTCTCTGGGTGTGAGAGATGTCTCCTTCCTGTTGTTACATGCTCTCCTGATTCAAGCTGACATATCAATTCTTGTCCTTTAGAGACTGCTTACCCAGTGACAGACAGGAATGTCTGTAAATATATTGTAGTTTACGCACTATTCATTCTGATGTCTTCTTCATGATAAGTTCTGAAATAATTTTCAAAAATACAGAAAGATAATCCATCACGATTCATTGAACTGTACAGAGATCTTCCTATTTTTATGCTGAATGACATTCATAAATAATTAAACCACTAACCTACTTATTCGCTTTCTTTGCAGCACTGAAATAAGGGATCAAGAGAAAGAAAGGGAGGAGTTTACGATGTCACAGAAAGCACTAGTGAAAAGAAACATGCTTGCATCATGTCACAACAGAATTTCAATTTAAAAAAAAAACCAAACTATTGCCCCAAGAAAAAAGTAGAAAGCTGGGTTTATTCATCTAAATGGGACACTATTTCCTGTAAATGGAAAGGAACTGTTTCAGGGAAGACAACATCTCTAGCTTGGATAGAAAACTATATCCTACATAGCAAACTTACCCAGTCACAAACTTTTTCAATGTATGAAAGTGTATTTAGTTTAATAATATCAAAATTTAAATCTTATTTCTTTGTTGCCTTTATAACTTAAACATTGTCAGAATAACAAGATCCTTCTATGACAAAACTTCTCCGTTTACAATGTGCCATTTTGATGCTTCTTTAGATGTTTTACAAAATGCACCTCCATCCTATTTGATGGTATAACAAAGGTGCCTTTGCAAAACTTCATAGGTCTAATGACTATAAACTGACAAGCACTAAAAGAAATGACAGTATTTGCACAGATTACAGCTGTTCAGTTATTCACACAAGCCCACCCAAAGCCGTGCACACTTGTGCAGGTACCACCCAGCTACACAAGCTGTGCCAATTCCAGTTCTTCAGCATTCGCCATTGTGATGGAATGGCCTATTTTAAAGGCTTTGAGATAGATAAGGAACTCTAGTTACCAAACATGTCTTGAACAAGATATGGTAGAGTCAAAGAAAACATGGCAACTGCACTGAACTGAAAATTCTTGTACAACAAAACCTTGGCACTTTTTGCAGGAAAGATTTTGTTTGAAACTTAATATGAACCTCTTGGAACAAATGCAGAAATTGAAGCATTACCAGGTAAACAGAAAAACTCAGCAAATGAAGAATAAATATGCTTTTTTGAATTTCAGCAGGTGTTAATACTCAGCATCTATTGCAGAGTCTTCATTAATACCAGATTGTTCTAATCTGTGCTCCAGCAGTGTCTATTTGCAAGCAATGTCAAACTGGGGGGAAAAGTTGATATGCTAGAGCATGGGCAAATCGGGCAAACAGGAACCTCATGAAGTTCAAAGACAAGTGCCAAGCCTGGCCTCAGGGACATGGTAAGCTCATGCTGCAGGGCACTTGTGAGGGGCTGGCTGGTGGGCAGCTTTGCAGGAGAGAAGTCTGATGGATAAGGTGAATGTGAGTTAGCATGATGCCCTGGCAACAAGGGCTCCAGCCACATACTGGTCAGTATCAGCGCAAGTGGAGCCAGCAGGTCATTCCTCTCTATTCAACTCCTGTGAGACCATACCTGGAATAGCATGTTGACTCTGGGGCTCCTCAGCTCAGGAAACGTATTGTTCTGAGGGAGTTAAAACAGAGCCAACAAGATAGGGGAGTACAAAGCACATCAGGGTTTGAGATAATTCTGTTTGTTCAGCCTTAAGAAAAGACTATGGCTTCTTGCTGGCAACAACCACCCCATGGTAGAGCATGGGGAACAGCTGGACTCTTACTGGAGGTGTTTTACACAAGAGAGTTAATAGACACAAGCTGGAACACAGGAAATTCCAGCTAGATGCAAGGAATACTTATTTCTACTATGAGGGTAATCCAGCAGCAGAACAGACCTTCCACAAAGGCTGAGGAATCTCCATCCTTGGAGATACTCAACACTGGACACAGACCTGGGCAACCTGATCAAGGGTTGGTGGTCCTCTCAGTCACATAAACATAAATGATTTCATAATTAATAGCCATTATAAACCAGATTAGCTTAAGCAGAAACTAGGACCACGTGTTTTACTTTGACTCATTGTAAATTCTCTCCAACACACTTGATGGCAAAAAAGCATATTCTACTTTGTCTTGTGACAAACTGGACCAAAAGTACAGGTATCTTTCTGCATAATCTGACTTGATTTTTCTTTATCCTATAAATATGCATGTATCAGTTCAAACAAACAAGCACACAAAAAAACCTGTACAAAACACTGGCTCCATTACTATAAAACTGAAGTTGCAGAAATGCAAATGGCAGCTTCAAAAGCTGTGCCACACTGGAATCCAATCCAAGTCTCATGAATAGATATGCACTAGACAAATTGGAGGTCAAATGAGAGAATGCACAGCTCATCCTTTCTTCAACTGTTGACTAAGCAGCCAGCTCCAGAACTGCAATTACCCTTTGGCATTGCAGAATTACTAAGTACTTCAAACTGACTGTGTGCATCATCACCCTGAGCAACAAGTCCTTCACAAGTCAATTAACTTGATGGGGAGAGGTGTGCACAAAGTCATGGAAGATGTTTTCTGAGTTTTAGTAAATATTAATAAATGCACTTTGGTGTTTCATTCCTATTTTTAGTGGATACAGAAGATACAAGAAAATCTTGACAGAAGTGATAAACCTTAATTTTTACCATTATGACTTTGCACCCAAACATCTGTGCTCATTCTCAAACTTAATTAGCTGAAGAAAATTAAGCTAAGTGGAACTCTCTTTACTCTTTAAAAAAAACTATAGTATAGTTTTCCAGATATTTATGTAACAAAAGCAAACAAAAACAGCTGAAATGTTTTTCTGCCAACAGGTTATTTGTGTACAAAAATACATAATACCAAAAGGATAACACAGAGTAATCTTTAAAATATAAAAATAATAATAATAAAAACAAACAAGCCAAAATTCAGCTCCAGTATTAACTGCAGTCAGTTCCAGACTTCACGTCTTCTACTTTTCCAAATGGACTTCAAACCTTTTCAATAATTAAAAATATGCTCAAAGTTGAAGGATTTGTAGGGTTTTTTTAATATATATTTACAGACATACACAAGAATAAATTTAAGTGGACACAGGGTAAAAAAAAAAGGCAGCCCCAAAGAAATGTCAGTATCTGTATTTAGTGGAATAATCTTTTGGCGATACCACCAAACCTCGACCTTTGCGGGCTCCTCTGTAAACAGTTTCTATAATGTCAATCATCTCTTGCTTATCTTCCATTGCCCAGTTGATCTTATTGTTATTACCTGTACCTAAATCAATCATGATGTGTTTGTTCCTTTAAAGGGAGACAAAAAACACAACAGACAAGTTAACATGGTATTATAATCCAGAAAGAAGCTTTATATCCCCCACAAGAATGCTTTGTAGGATTCAAAAGAAGCCCTTAAACTAACAGGCTTGGAAAATAAGCCTTAAAGAGTTATCTACTCCTGTCACTCAAATTGACATTTTACTGCCTATTTCTAAAGCTAGAACTAATACTGCAAACATGCCCCCAAGATTGCTACTCAGTGCAACTATCCTTTAGCACATTCCTCATTGTTTGTATTTCTTTCCCTCTACTAACACTGGAGAGTTCCCCACTCGTCAGTGTATACGCCTTAGCTCCAAAACAACTTAATACTATGGGTATATCTTTAAAGCAAGATTGCCAAGTTTGCCTGCAATATTACTGCAGTATTCTATACCTAAAGCTTCAGATTTGAAACTAAAACCAGTGAATAAAACCAGTTTTCACTATCACTGATTCATACTCTATCAAAACACTGTTGCAAAGCTAATTAGAAAACAAGCAATTTTCCCGTATAATCAGTTTACTCTTTTGTAAAGCATTGAAAATATAGGCACCAATATGCTGTTATGCATTTAGAAATTATCTACTGATGCACTGCATTTGACACAATTTAACTGAGTTACATTTTAGAACCATCAAGTACCTGAAGAAAAACATGACGGTACAGGGATCATACAACTCGTACATCTTGTTGAAGTCTGGTACTTCAGTGATATCCACAAGATAAATAACAGCAAAGTTTTTTACCTAAACAGAAGAAAATAGGAAATATAAAAGCAAAACTAGATTAGCAACCTTTGATTATTTGGATTACCAATTAAAAGAGAGATGCTTTCATCATTGCAACATTTATTTTCCAAAACATTAAGTCATAAAATCACAGTAAACAGTCCTGCCATTATTTAACCACAATGACCAATTAACATGGAAAATACTTTAAAACACAGCCAAAGTGTTCATTTCATCTCCAGTATAAACTGGAAAGATACTATGCTAGATCAACATCCAGAGAAACAAATGCCCTTTATATGCAACTGAGACCTCACAGTGACACACAGCTCTATACAAGTAGAGTAGCTGCTTTGTGCAAACCAAGCTGACACATTTTGCCTCTATTGTCAGCTGCTTATAGACTTCAGAAAATTAATGATCTAAAATTCCCTGGTGCCTGCCTCCAAGCATTCCCCCCCCACCCCCCCCCATCTAATTTAGCAAAATGAAAATAAAACTAATAATTTCATAATAAAACCTGGTAGCTTTTTTGAGAGGTGTAAAGCTAAGATAGCTGCTTAAAAATTCAATTGATACTGATAAAAAAATCTAGATGAGAAGCCATTCTCTGGGCAATTCTGGTAAAATAAGCTTTCATTTTGCAGAGTTACTGAGTTAAATGCACAAGAATCCCTCCCCTTTAGTAGCATATGTAGTATATTTGACCTTAAGTGGAATTAGGGCAAGTTTTAGTTTCTAAACTTAGCTCATATATGCACAGTAGAAATTACACATGCATTAAGAAGTTAGTAGGCATCTAAACAAACTTTTAACTGTACTCATGCATTCTACCATAAGCACACAACCTTGCCCCCCCATCCTTATTTACATACAAATACAATTTCAGTCCTTCCCATTTGACTATGCAAAATTATTATTGTGAGGTAACACGTGGGGTATAAGATTTATGACAAACTCAACTGTTTGTCACAATACTTCCCACTTGCTAATTTTGCTGTCAAACATCTGGAAAGGCTGTGATAAGTGTGATTTCTGCTTGGTGAAAAGATGTTATTTTAGTTCACAAAACAGGATTAGACTGTAACAGAAAAATATTTTATATGGTGTACTCTGTACTTAAACATCCTAGCAGGCACTGTAATTGAGACAGTATGGAGATGTTTGCTTACAAAAAGCAGAAGCACATAGTAAATTCTGATGGGCTTGTGCTTCAAGAGTTTCTAAATTATAAAAAAAATAATCATACTTCAAAGATGTAAATAAGTATTAGTAGCAGAGGAAGTAAAATCTCTTCTGGAGTGAAATAGCATTTAAGAAGTTTTTACTGTGCTTTCATGGAGCCAGTTGCAATCCTAGACTCTGATATGAAAACATCCCCTTTAAGCCATGTTCCAAAACAGGCAAGAGGTAAAGCTTTGAAAACCAAAGTTAGCCACAATATCAAACTAACAGCCTCTGAAGTGCCTCATTCATGTCCATTTCAATTTTACATGCAAATCTTCTAAGAAACTTAGTGGGATGTTCAGAGTCAACAACTTAGCTGAGAAGTGACTGAAGTTACTCCCTGGCTAGCCTTAGGAGGCAAATGACAGTTTGGGGGGGTGGGTGTTGGCAGGACTTTGTTTTGGTTTGGTTTTAAACCCACAAAACCTTAAAAGTAATTTTCATTGTCTCCTATAACCTCTTCTTCCATCCTGCTGACACTTTTAATATCAGCAGCACAACTTTGCTATGTGGGGAAATTTCTACAACGCACTCGGCAATGCTGACTAAATCTTTAAGTAACTATTTAATTTGGAGATCAGAAAATTATTTTCAGTTAAACCAAGTGTTAATAAAACATTCTTAGGACCTTCTTTGTTCACAGAAAGATTAGTCCAAGGAGATTATATATCACATCAAAAGGCCACTACAAAGGCACTGCTGAACTAAAACTTGACTTCCAGGAATGGTGTATTCCACATAGTACTGAAACAACAAAACTTTTAAAGTTGGGTTTACATTATATATATTTAATTTGAGTTGTTGCAGAACCAGAAATGCTTGTCACTAGCAGTGAACATCAACAGCCTAAGATTTTAGAAAAGAGAACAAGACTATTCAAGCCTTAAATAAATTACTACATAAATCTGACTCAAAAGGACTGGATCATTCAAATCATCCTGTGCACAGCATATATGCAAGTTAGCAACATAATCCAAGTATCTCGGACATCAACTGAATCTTTCTTCTTGCCTACATGGGAATAAAAGCACAGCTACCCACTTTTATAGAGGAACTGATGACAGTTGCCTGCTCAAAAGCTTGTATGCAGTCTAAAGCAGACCTCAAAGCTAGATACTGACTCTCAAATTTGAATTCAGAACTTTGCAAGTGGCTCTGTTCTTCCTCCCTTGCCTTAACTTCAAATCTGAGAAGATCAGCACTCCAAAACCATGTAACCAGCAAGTGCACTGAATAAGGATGTGTTCAAGTTTGGACACTGCCTGGCCAAGGCTGCCTGCATAATGGCCCTGCCATGCAACACTCCAATGTACGTAGCAGCAGGAGGTCGGGACTCAGGCCCAAGAATGAGCTAGAAAAAACATGGATAAGACACTAAAAATGGAAAGTGAGATACAGAAGCACTGCAATGGCCATAACAGCCACCATTTAACGAACGTGTCAGACTGGGCAGGCTGGTCACCACAAGGCGTTTGATTTCAGCACAGGACAAGCCCTGCAGAACTGCCTGAATGTCTCTCTTTGCACAGTATTGACCAGTTTTACAGCCTACAGGAGCACTTAGTGTCTCAGACAACACCGGAGCCAAGATACAGCAGTAGAGAGCAGCATCTGAGCCATCTTCACACACAGCCTGCTCTAATTCACAAAGCTTTAGCTTAGGCTTCATTTTAAGCAAAAGCAATTTAAGTATTTCTGGATTCAGGCCGGTATGGATGCAGGAATTGATCTATACTTGAACTAGTAAGTCTGTGGAGACAAACTCTCTCCCCATCCATTGGGAAGTGAATCCATTCTCCTGACAAAGTTGAGAGTTCAAAATCTATAATCCTATATAGAGCAAGCTTCATTATCATTTCAAGGCAATAGCTGCTATGGAGTTTTTCTTCCTGAGTTTGGAGTTATAACTGGGGATAAGTGTAAAGACCTCAGAACAAGAATTAAATACAACTCTGAGGAAGCAAACCATACTAAATAAAAGCAGCTGCAGTTCTAACAATTAAGACTCCACTGAGGTTGTTAACGTAAACCAAAATTTTACTGTCCAGACTATGCAAAAAACCTTGTGGTATTTTAGAAGTTGAACACATATTAACATAAGTTTATTCTGAAAGTACTTCACCTTGTAAGGGACTAAAATACAGTAAATTTGTTGCAGCAAGTCAGCTGCTTTCTGAAAACAAAACGAAACCAAACCTGTCTAGTGACAGACCTCTTTTTGCACTGCTCCACACTTGTTCAACACCTCAAGATAAAAACATTTTCAGCAGAAAAATAAGACAGATATTAACTTCTGTATGTATTTCTGACACTCTGACTTCCTTTATCCATCTTTCAATTCAAAACTTTCTCTGTCTTACCAGGCCATCACAGCTGCTGTCCATGGGGACAGGATGGAGTAGGGGACTAAAAGCCAAACAGCAGCATAGATTCAAAATTTTATCAGACTTAATTTCATCAATCTGGCTTTGGTTTTGGTTGGTCTGTTTCGGTTTTTTTTATAATTAATTGCTGTAGCTTCACAGGTTAGTCAACAGGCTACAAAAACCAAAAGTATATCATTGCCTAGCCACAATTATAGGCCTTTTTAGTACTTCACAGAATTGTATCTGCTTGAGTGGACTACTATTAAATCTTTAAGTGGAATGGCTCAAGACTATAAATCAGAGGAATCTAAAGGGCCCTGAACATCACATACAGATTCTGTGTCCTATCTGGATTGAGATCACACACTTACTGGTAAACAGGAAACACAGATGTAGGAAAAATTATGTCAGATGAAATAAATCTCATTTGTCATCTGAATTCCTCCCTCCTTACTTTCTTAAAAATGTCATTCAAAAAAAATTAATACATTCCTACAACATGGGATTGCCACAGAAATACCATCAATGCCTATGAAGAATGGCAACACTCATGAAGTTTTTCTATATTTCTGTTAGGGTTAATACTCTTATTTGTTAAGGTTTCGGCTTCCTTTAAGGAGCAAATCTCACAGCCACATCTTACCTCATGGCCCAAAGTCCATACAGCAAACTCCTAAGGAAATTTGAGACAAGATCTAATATTCCATCTTCTCATCCTCCTAACCAGTTTCTAGACAATGTTTTTTATGATTACATGTCTTTATGGACAAGGAAATCACAGGAAAATACAGGAACTGAGACTAGGTTTTGTAACAAATTCAAGTAGAAGCAGCCTAGCAGACCTGTATTACTGAACTGAAAGAGACTGCAAGTACCCATCAGCTTTAAGACTTGAAAGTCTTCACTGTCAATATTTTTTTTTCTTGCTAATTATACTGTAAGTTTGAGTGATAAATTTCTAGAGGAAAAGACAGACATCATACTGCTAAGGGAGCAATGTTTACACCTAACAATTTTGAGAACTATAGACATGAGTAAATGGATTAGCTTTGTTCAACTTCCATTACAAACAGCAGTAACTATAACCCCGTAATTGTAGCTATAATTCTGCCCCTCTACTCTGCCCTGGTGAGACCTCACGTGGAGTACTGTGTCCAGCTCTGGAGTCCCCAACACAAGAAGGACGTAGACCTGTTGAAGCATGTCCAGAGGACAGCCACGGAAATCATCAGAGGGCTGGAACACCTCTCCTATGAAGACAGGCTGAGAGACTTGGGGTTGTTCAGCCTGCAGAAGAGAAGGCTCTGAGGAGACCTTACTGTGACCTTCCAATACCTGAAAGGGGCCTATAGGAAGGTGGGGGAGGATCTGTTCACAAGGGTTTGGAGCAACAGGACAAGGGGAAATGGTTTTAAGCTAGAAAAGGGTAGATTTAAGTTGGACATTGGGAAAAAGTTCTTTAATATAAAGGTGGTTAATGACTGTAACAGGTTGCCCAGAGGTGGAGGCCCCATCCCTGGAGACATTCAAGGTCAGGCTAGATGGGGCTCTGAGCAACCTGATGTCCCTGCTTTTTGTAGTGGGGTTGGACTAGATGACCTTTGAAGGTCCCTTCCAAACCAATACATACTATGATTCCATGATTCTATACACTTTTTTATAAATCCCTCTTTCCATGCACCCTCTTTTCTTTTCCTCTCTCACTTTTCATGTAACCTCAACAGAAAGGCAGAGGCACAAGGAATGTATGACCAAAAGCCACAGCTCTTCACACTTCTGATAACAGTTAAATAAAGGCAAAACATTTAAACAATCCTCCCTAAACCAACACTGACCCAATACAACCTATTGGTTAAAGTGACCTAGTTTCACAAGAGGTTATCTGATTTACAGTATTCAGTCCTAGATAAATCAGTTTTAAAATATTTATTTTTAAAAAGGGCATTAAAGTAATTTAGCAGCCAAAGCCCTGTATTTCAGGAAACAGGTTTTTATAATTGTGAACCTCCTTTCAAAAAAAAAAAGTTTGTGTTTTTTTTNCAGCCACGGAAATCATCAGAGGGCTGGAACACCTCTCCTCTGAAGACAGGCTGAGAGACTTGGGGTTGTTCAGCCTGCAGAAGAGAAGGCTCTGAGGAGACCTTACTGTGACCTTCCAATACCTGAAAGGGGCCTATAGGAAGGTGGGGGAGGACCTGTTCACAAGGGTTTGGAGCAACAGGACCAGGGGAAATGGTTTTAAGCTAGAAAAGGGTAGATTTAAGTTGGACATTGGGAAAAAGTTCTTTAATATAAAGGTGGTTAATGACTGTAACAGGTTGCCCAGAGGTGGAGGCCCCATCCCTGGAGACATTCAAGGTCAGGCTAGATGGGGCTCTGAGCAACCTGATGTCCCTGCTTTTTGTAGTGGGGTTGGACTAGATGACCTTTGAAGGTCCCTTCCAAACCAATACATACTATGATTCCATGATTCTATACACTTTTTTATAAATCCCTCTTTCCATGCACCCTCTTTTCTTTTCCTCTCTCACTTTTCATGTAACCTCAACAGAAAGGCAGAGGCACAAGGAATGTATGACCAAAAGCCACAGCTCTTCACACTTCTGATAACAGTTAAATAAAGGCAAAACATTTAAACAATCCTCCCTAAACCAACACTGACCCAATACAACCTATTGGTTAAAGTGACCTAGTTTCACAAGAGGTTATCTGATTTACAGTATTCAGTCCTAGATAAATCAGTTTTAAAATATTTATTTTTAAAAAGGGCATTAAAGTAATTTAGCAGCCAAAGCCCTGTATTTCAGGAAACAGGTTTTTATAATTGTGAACCTCCTTTCAAAAAAAAAAAGTTTGTGTTTTTTTTATAAAGTGTTGCAGAGGAATTTTGTGAAACTCAATTCTTAGATGCTTGGTTGAAACCCTGACAAAGCAAAAATTTAACACCTTACAACTATAATTTGTTTTGAAACCCAGTGAAACCTTGCTCGCTTTTCATCTAATGCTTGGAGGGGGGAACCTGTCAACTATAAGAGGAGTACATTTCAATGAGAATAACATAATTTGTATTTTCATATAGCATTCTAGTTTCTTTTTCCTCATAAGGATTCAAACTGAAAATTTCCTCTTTTCCTGTTATAAAGCACAGATAAATACCACTGCTACCCAGAAATATGCGGCAGACTAAAAAAACTATTGCACCATGGTAACAAATGTAAAATACGGCTACATTTTCTTCAAATGTAGCACGCAATTAGAGCATGTTAACATTCTATATTATTCTCCAGCATAAACACCTGTACAATTGGAACTTTTACTCACTCTTTAAAACAGCAGAGATCCAAACATGGCTTGTAAGCAAGAGGATGAGGAAGGATCTCCCCCTTTAATTTGCCATTTCTGCAGAGGGAGATTTTTAAATAAGAAGTTACATTGTTTTTTCTTCCCCCAGTCACCCCTAACTGCCAATATGTCTTACCAAGCATCCTGCCAAAAGTGGATACTAACAGTACCTGAGCATAAGACACTCCCACCATGTTAAATACAAAACAGCTGAATTAAAACCCATGTTACAATCCTTACTGTATTCTATTGCATCTTAACATTTGGCTAGAGATACAGATCTTTGGTTGTAGGGATTTTAGAGACTGAAGTTAATTTATTAAAAAAAAAAAAAAA
>VYZX01033436.1:223518-233628 GCA_013401335.1 Brachypteracias leptosomus
GGAACGAACGCTTGGACCGTACCAAGTGTGCGGGCGGGCGGGGAGGGGCAGCAGAACAGTTTGGGCCGTACTAAGTGGGCGAGGGGAGCTGAGGTGGCAGAGGCACTGTTGGGGTGTCACCGCTCCTCGCCGCGGGAGTGTCGTGGCGGGGCCGGCGAGAGCCCCTGTGCCAGGACGAGGGGAGGCTGCCGTGCCCAGGGCCAGGCAAGGGTTGTCCTCTCAGGGGTCTCTGTGCCCCCATGCCACCCACTGTGGAGCCAACCCCAAGCAAGATGGTCTGGGATGGGGCCTGGCTCCTCAGCAATGGCCAAGAAGGCAACCAAAGTGGCAGGCGGCCTTGTGAGGTGTCCTGCTGCCTGAGAAGCCAGGTGCACACAGACAGGTGAGCAGGTTGTGCTGCCTGTCTGCTGGCCAGGGCCATGGGCACCTCCCCTTGCAAGTGGGACATGGAGCCGTGCTGCAGCGGATGGCACAGCTGCCCTGAGCAGAGCTGGGTGGCACCAGGAGGATGAAACAGAGGCCACCACAGCCCCAGTCCCTGCATCTCTGCTACTGACCACCCTGCAGATGGTAACAAACTCCCTGTGCCTTGGATTTGATCAAGGAGATAGATAATGCAACAGAGCGGCTGCATGCATCTCCTGGTTATAGAAGACTTTGTCAATAGATTAACCCACTGCAATTAAATCTTCATGCTTCACCTGGTGCTAGTTGTGGCTTGAGTGGCTGTCAATGGGTCCATGTCCAAGTGGAGGTCAGTGACAAGTGGAGTACCTCAAGGATCAGTACTGGGACCAGTCTTGTTTAACATCTTCGTCGGCAACATGGACAGTGGCATTGAGTGCACCTTAAGCAAGTTTGCCAATGACACCAAGCTGTGTGGTGCGGCTGACACGCAGGAGGGAAGGGATGGCATCCAGAGGCACCTTGACAGGCTGGAGAGGTGGCCCCATGCCAGCCTCATGAAGTTCAACAAGACCAAGTGCAAGGTCCTGCATCTGGGTCGGGGCAACCCCAAGCACCGATATAGTCTAGGCAGTGACTGGCTTGAGAGCAGCCCTGAAGAAAAGGACTTGGGGATACTTGTGGATGAGAAGCTCAACATGAGCCGTCAGTGCACACTTGCAGCCCAGAAAGCCAATCGTATCCTGGGCTGCATCAAGAGAAGCATGGCCAGCAGGTCGAGGGAGGTGATTCTCCCCCTCTACTCCACTCTCATGAGACCCCACCTGGAGCACTGTGTCCAGTTCTGGAGCCCCTATTACAAGAAAGATATGGATGTGCCGGAACGTGTCCAGAGAGGCGCCACGAGGATGATCAGAGGGCTGGAGCACCTCTCCAATGAAGACAGACTGAGAGAGTTGGGGTTATTCAGCCTGGAGAAGAGCAGGCTCCAAGGGGACCTTATTGCAGTCTTNCCCCGGGCGGGGAGGAGCGGAGCGGGGCCGGGGCCGGGGCCGGGGCCGGGGCCGGGCTGGGCGGGGGCTGCAGCGGCCGGACGCGGAGGGGGCGGGAGCTGCGGGGGAGCGTCGGCAGAGAGAAAGCAGCGCTGGGTAAGTCTGTGGTGGTTGTTCAAGGAACGCGTTTTTGATATGGAGAAGTTAGTGGGAGGAATTCATTCTGGGTAACGCGTGCCATTGACTTTAATTTAAAACAGAGCTGGTGAAAATTATGTAGGTTTATTGTGCGATTATTTGGCTAAGTCCAAGGTGACACAGCAGCGCCAGTCAGAAAATCTGAAAGTAAGTAACGAATCAAGCTCCACGAAAGAAATAAGGCCAGCTTCAGTTAACATTGAAGTTAATACTCAAATGTAGCCCTTTTTATTTGCCCGCTTGTGTCAATCTGAGTCATATTTTCAAAGTTTTCTCTGCAATGTGAGGACCAGAACTTAGTACACATACATTATATTAATGTGTTACATATTATTATAGATGTATACATGCATAGAAGCAGATAATATTATGTAAACAGAAAATGTGAGGAAAGACAGCTTTAAAAAAAAAAAGAGAGAGAGTTAACAATGGTGCAGATTATACTAGCCCAAAACCAAAATTTTCTTATCCTTAACAGGTGTTATATTTAGTACACTGGATAAGACATCTGATACCTGAATAATTATGTTCAGGAGCCAAGCATTCAGTCTGTTAAAACTAATTCCCTTGGTGTCTGGCCGGTCAAATTTGGCTTATAAATCTATTCGTCCAGCTATTGCTTTTCATGGACATCACTGTCACAGAAGTGTGGATTACAGACAGAGGTACAAGACATGCCCAAGTAGTGCTGGACAACGAACAATAAGTGGTCCTCAGACCAAGGTTGGTATCTGAAGAGCCTCCTTCCCTCTGTAAGGTTTGGAACTAACAGAACACCAGTTCTTGAACTCTTAATGGTTTGTGCACACATCAAACAGAGCTGAAACTGTGGCTGCCTCAGCATGTCCACACTCATTAAAAAATTAATTACGTGTGACTAGCCTGTTTCTAGTGCACTAGCTGGTTTGTTTAAAGCTAAACCAGCTCTCACTGTGCTGCACTGTGGCTTCCTCATGGATGACCTTTCTGCTTGTAGAGTTTAGGAAGTGCATTTAAAGTGAATGTGGGCATGAGTGGTGTTATTGTAACGGAGGAGGAAGTGGTGATGAAAGCAAATGGTATAATACAGTGCTGCCTTACTGGCATCTTCCAGTCAGTTCATCATACCTGGTGCCCAGTTTTCCATCACTCAATAGCATAAGGTTTAGTTGCCATCCAATCTGAGTAAGTTGCTGCAGCAGCATCAGGTTACAATCATCAAGAAGCTGGACAACACCATCACAATATGACATAAAACCTTGTCTTTTATTCTATGCCATTCTTTTTAGTCTATTCTGGAGAACAAATCTAGTTTATCCTCCTAAAGTCATGTTGTGTGATATTCTAAGAAATAGAATACAGCTGGGGGGGGTACTTGCACAATTTTCACAGCCATATGGGGCTGGCAGGGTTCAAAGTACTTTGGTTGTTAATAAATAGATTTAAGAACACGATATTCCTTTGCAGTATGGTTGCACTATTCATCTCCTTTCTTTGCTGCTGTTGAGAACCAGTGTTAGTGTTTTCAGAGACATTGATGGTGAACTGCAGACCTGTCCCAATGTGGAGACCCCTTCTAGCCCAAGTACAGCAGGAGACTGGAACTGAGGCAGAAATGCAAGTCAAGGCCAGGATAAAGCAGTATTACTGGTGTCAAAACCATAAGTATTTAATAGGTGCAGCTGGGATAACCCTGAGTTTGCTCAGGACAAGGGTAAATACGATTTGACAGAAACTTCCAATCTGTGTTGACACCTTTTGTCACAGGTTTGGATTCTGGTTACTCACTGAAGGCTTGTGTGAGAGAACTGATGCAGCAGGAAACCTCTGCTCAGCACTGTGTGACCAGAATAACTCAGCATCCTGCTGTGGAAAATTGTTCTGATTCAGTTAGTGCAACATCATGTTTCCTGGACCTGAGTCTAGGACACAGTAAGGGATGGAGTCCTGAAGCGAGTGGAGCACAGCAGGCAGAGTTGTAGGAAATTAGACATGACTGTTGTTGGGACATGCAGCAAATGCATTCAGCTGCCAGTTTTGTCAGTAAGGGCTGCCTCTAATTAGGTGTGTGGCTATCCGTGGAGCCCCTGTCTTATTGCAGGATACAGTACATTTGCATGAGTGTTGCAGGGCTCAAAACTGGCTGGGCAGGGGAAAAGTTCTGGTATGAGGGGCTGTGTTGTCAGTGGGATTTACAGTTCCACCTCCAGTGCTCTTCCCCACTGGTTCAGCATATAGGCATGAGCGTGCTAAATTTTGCAGGAGGTAAGTTCAAGTGCAAATCTGGATGTTTAAAGCACTGCAAGCAAGCAGTGTAACAGCTGTCCCAGGGTGGCCCTTCATCGTACACATTTGTCAGACCTAAACCATTCCTGACAGATGTTTGTCAGACCCACCTGAGCCTCAGTGCCTCCCGACATTACCTGCAGCTTCACCAGCCATAATCAATAAGCAAGAAACTTTGAGTAACTTTCTAGCAGCCTGTGTTTCATACCACTGCTTTCAGAAATGATTTTGTGAATAAGGTTGAGAAGCTACCAGATTTGCATTAAATCAATATTGATTCAGGACTAAAATGAAACTACTTGGGAAGAACACCATGTAGGACTGGATTTAAATCTAAGGGGATGGATATTCCTTGGTGCTACAGTCTACATAAGCATGCAGTGAAAATACTGGGAAGTTGCCTAATGTACCATGCTAGTACCAAGTGACTCTGGATTTATTCTGGATCATTAAAAGCAGTATTAAGTTCCATCAGTTTCCTGGTTTACAGATGTGGATTTAAGTGATCACTGCAGCATCACTCCTTTAAGGGTGTTCTCTTAAACAAAGGAATATTTCTTCTATTCCCTTGTTGCAGGTCATGGCAGAAGACTTGCCAGGCGTTTTGGTTCTGGATGTAGGAGGAACTCATGGTGTGCTAGAGAACATTGCAGAACTTTTGAAGAAACACTTCTGCCTTATCACCATGAAGGAATTTCGTGAAAACATGAAAGAAATGAGCAAAAAAATCCAATCTGTTTTCGTGTTTGAGTGCAGGCCAACTATTGACAAGGAGCTTCTAGAAAGCCTGCCTAATTTAAAGGTAATTGGAAACTCTGGGGTTGGAGTCGATCACTTAGACGTGAAAATGATTTCTAACTTTGGTGTAAAAGTGACCAACACCCCACACGCTGTGGCAGACCCAACAGCAGACATAGGAATGGCCTTGATGCTGGCCTCTGCCAGAAGACTAGTGGAAGGTAATGTTTTACATTTCCTGGATCTTAGCTACTTCTTTGGCATATCTCACCTTTACTACGATAAAGATAATTTGTCTGAATCAGTATTTGAGATGCTTTTATGGGGCAAAAAACTTCAGAGGATCCTCTTTTCAAAGGCCTCTGCTTTTCCTGTGTCCTTCCTTTTAAAGCAATGGTGACAAGAGTAAGGCCTTTGTCTAAATTATGCATTTTAAAGTCACTTGTGATATCCTGTTTGGAATAATGTCTGGGGCTTAAGTCTCCTCTGGCTGTTCACTGGGTAGGTTGTTAATAGCTGTAAAAACTGAATACAGGATGCATACAAATAAAATGTGATCACCTCTCCATTTCCACTTAGAACAAATGTTAGGAGCTACAGGAAGGTACAAGGCATTAATGGCCATGTCTCCATCTCTAGAGCTGTAATTAGTATAACCATTTTTTTCCTGCTTCTGTGAAATCTGTCTAAACCAACGGGCTGTATTTCCAGAAGAGCATCAGCATTATTATTGAAATAGTTGATAATCTTTTTGACAAAGTTATTCCAAACTTTACCACCAACATTATTTTGTGTCCTTAAAAGTGGATCCTTTCCCCACATGCTCTTGCCCTTCTCCTACGCAATGCCTTTCAGGGGAAGGAAGGTGTCAGCAGAGACTATCACAAGAAGTTGCCTCTGTCTATGGGAACTCAGTCTTTCTGTCACTGTTGCTCCACCCCTGGGCATCAAATAACACCTCTTTCCCCGTGATGATGTTTTCTCACGACTGCATCTTGCTGGACCTCAAGTTCTGTGTGTAAAAGCTTATAGAGATCCCGGTCTGAGCTGGAATTTGCAGCCTTCCCCCCACCTCAAGCAATGGGGCTGCTTTGGGTTGTGATCCAAGAGAGAAATGGTGAGATTTTACCCCAGCTAAAAAAAAAGTTAAGTCAATGCTTTCTGCGTGATAAGTGTCAAAAGAAGCTGGTTTTGAATTTCCAAGATAACACTCCAGCCATGAAAGAGTTACTTCCTTGATGAGCCATTTCTCCCTGCCCAGGAGCCTGCTGTGTTACTGGCTCCAGCCCTGGCTGCAGGGAATGACACCAACCAGGCCCTTCTTTAAAGTGGTCACAATTAGCAAAGATGTATTGTAAGGGATGCTCCAGAGACCCACTGCTGTGATGATGAGAAACCTTTTCTTTCCCCCAAACCTACCTTAATGGCCAGTTTGTCCCCATTTAGCATGTATTTACATACAGGCTGCCAGATTGCCGTTTCTCCAGACACAAAGAATTTTGCTGTTGACTGGCTGGGAGTGGAAGTAACCAGAGCAACGCTTGGGATCATCGGGATGGGCAGCATTGGGTACAAAGTGGCTCAGAGAGCCAGAGCCTTCAACATGAGGATCCTGTACCATAACAGGAACCGGAGGTAAAAGCGGCTGGTTTCTGCATATAATTAGTCAGGGGGCAGTGATGGAAACCACAGCTCTGCAATATGTTCCTGGTCTTCCTTGGAATTTATGACAGTTGAAAGCAACAGGAGGAGCACCAGCCTCCTGCCACTTCCTTGCTTTGGCTCCCTACTGCTCTCCTCAGGAAGCATCTCTCCCTCACCTCTTGCACTCACTCTGCCCTGGTTAGCTACTGGCAGTTTTGAACAAGGGCCATGTAACCCTTCTGAAGATGTTGTCCAAGCAAACCAGGCCTTGTGCCTTCATTGTGTCCTCTGTCCTGCCAGACTCATCTTCAGGCTTCTGACAGCATCCCTAGCCCAGCCAGACAGTCACCCTTCTCCTCAGCCCAGGCAGATCACTCATCACACCAACACCAATGGCAGGGGTCTTAACTTCTCTTAGTTTTATAGTTCCCTTTCTTTCAAACTTTACTTCTCCGTCATTCCTTTTCCATGTCAAGTCCTAACTCAGATGTCAGGCAAGAAGAGACTGTACAGGGATTGGCATAGATGCAGGAGTGAAGAGTGGGGTCTGACTGCATCCCCAACCTCTTGATACTCTTTCAGAGTCTCACCACTCTTCTAGCTTCTTGCACCCTCTAGCCCATGTCCTTCCCACTTCCCTTCCACCATCTATACCCATCAATGTCTTTTCTGTTACCTTGGCTTCAAACCTCTCAGTCTCTGTGGTGTTCCAGGTATCTCCTAGGATCGATTGATTGATTGTTAAAGTCAGTTAGAAATTGTTGTGTCAGTTTGTGGGTGTGCGTTTTTCCTTCAGAAGAAAGGAGGAGGAAGAGGCAGTTGGTGCCCACTACTGTGAGAAGATGGAAGACTTGCTGCAGCAATCTGACTTTGTTATGTTGGTTGTGAACCTGACTTCTGAGACTCACAAACTGATTGGGAAAAAGGAGCTGAGGCTGATGAAACCCACAGCTACTCTTATAAACATCAGCCGAGGTAGGATGATCTAAAACCACTGTTTGTGGTCCACAATCAAGGTTGTGTTTTGTCTGATTATGTTGATGTTGCCCCCTCCAACCTCAGTCTGTGATATCCCTATGTTGTTTGAGTTATGAAGTAGCTGTCAGTCTACAAAATGAATGACTTACATAGATCAGATGTGTTCAAAGGCCCTATGGAATTTAGGGATGTTCAGCAGATGTTCTGATTTCTTTAGCCTTATCCTAAAGACAGCTTTTTTTAGTGAAAGTAACTGAAAGGTTTGTTATGACTAATGATGAATGGGGTACACAGAAAGACATGTTTCATTTAGAACAGCTATGTAGGAAAGAAACCTCATATGGGGTTACAGATCTGTTGGCACTGAACAAGCATATGAGAGGTATTATTGTTTCAGTAAACAAAGCAGAGATAAAAGAATGGAAAGGTTGAGGAGATTTGTCTATAATAACACAAGAAGTCAGTGTCTAAATGAGGAAAAAACAGAAACTGGTCACATTCTAGGAAAAGCCTTATGCAGTGGACCATAATTGACCTCTAATTAAAGATTAAATAAAATCTCTGTTTTGTTTGGTTAATGGTTATTAGAAAGTCTACTTTCTAACAAGACAGAGATTCTGTAATTTTCCTCACTAGACCCTTGAGACCTTTCCCCACTCCCAGGTAAAAACATGTTCATTAACCCATCAAAATAGCAAGATTTCATTTCGATGCAGGTGCAGTTATTGATCAAGATGCATTGGTAGAAGCTCTCCAGAATAAGATGATTAGGGCTGCTGCTCTGGATGTGACATACCCTGAGCCTCTGCCAAGGTAAAGAAACTTAGTCTGAAATGTTTTAAACTTTAAAAAAGTGTCCTCATAATCTTGTTCTCCATGGGGAGTCTAAGTGTTTAAGGGCAGAGCCTCAGCCTGTCTCACACAATCATAAATAAATGACAAACTATTCTCCTTCCCCACATCTGTCAGTTCTTTGCCAGCCTAACTGTCAGGCAAGGCAACGAGACTGATAGGGAGGAAGAAATGAGTAAGCAAGTTTCCCACAGCTTTCTGCTGGTTCTGTTCTTGTGGCCCTTTTATCTCAACATACCATTGCTGTTTCCCAACAGGCAGTTCATAACAACTAGTGTGGGATAGCTGCAAATTCCCTGTGTAATACATTCTGTTCTTTCTGTTTCTTACAGAGATCATCCTTTATTAAAATTAAATAACGTCATCATAACCCCTCACATTGGAACCGCAACAGTCCAAGCTCTCCATATGATGGCAGAAGAAGCAATAACAAACATGTTGGCTGTTCTCAATGGCCAACCCATTCCAAGTGAAGTGTTTCCCAAGTGATGTGTGCCAGCTAAATCTCACTTTTCTTACAGTACCAGTTTTAAACTAAAAAAGCCTGTTTCTGCACTGCTCTTGTTGTCATGATACTGCAAGGCTGTCATTTCACTAGACCTGATCTGTACTGTTATTGACAATTCTGATAAATAAAGTGGACCTAATCAAAGAGATTTATTTGCAGATTTTAAATGGAGCAGTAAGGCACTTTGATATCTTCATCCATTATTTCAATGAGTACCTGTGTTCTTTTCCCAGTACTTGCTGCTACATAATGATAAGCAAGCAGTTTGTATAACACTCTCAAATATATTAAAGGTGAATTAAGCCTTAATTCCCTGTAGAAATTTGACTGTATCCTGAAGCACTTTTCAATCGATATCACAATATTCTATTTTTATATCAAAAGAGAAGAAAGCAAACTCATTTGAAATTATCACAGGCCTCAGGCTTTCTAATGTAAGAAGAATTCCGCTTCATCTACATGTTAAAGCAAAGCCAGTCATTTAAAAAGTATCTTTGATTTTCCTGGGGCCATCCTTTGAAAAACAAAGTAAATCCCAAGAGATTTTGTCCCTTCATACAGACAAAAATGATGCTTGTATCTTGACAGGCCACGAAACAGTGGTAGACCTACCACTGAAATCACATGTGTGAGGGCACAGCCCAATGCAAAATTGGTGATCAGTCCTACCTTGCAGCCAAGATTTTTCTTACATTCTCCTATGAGCAAGCAACAAATTCAGAAAAATCAGTAAAATATTTGTCAACTCCATAAAGTCAGGATGCTTTTTCATTATTTTGCAGTGTGTTCAGGCTTCTTGAAGGGATGGTAAAATGAAGCTTTAGCACAGGAAGTGTAGACAGACCAAGAATTAGGCATTCAGATGCAAATACTGAAATACTACTAACACAACAACAGCAGGAATTCTATGGTGGATTCCAAGATCTTCAGTCCTTGAATAAGGCTGCAGCTCTCCCTGCAACTCTTCCCAAAATTCTGACGGAAAATCAATGTCAAAATAAATAGCCTATTTGAAATTTAGGGGAAAAAAAGTTATCAATTCACAGGCCTCAGGAGAAGACATCTGGTGTCCTTTCAGGACAAGAGGCTTCCAAAACCTCTGCAATGAGGCATTTAAAAATTAACCAGGTAACTCAAAGTTCATTATGAAGCTGTGCAACTTATTTTCACAAACTAGATGTCCAAACTGCTTAGACATGGTAATCTGTGATTTCAGGGTAGGGAAGGAGATTTATTGCACCAACTATTGATGATCCAAAACTAAATAATTAATGAAAAATAATTGTGTTATGAGCCTGGTGGCAATGATAGGAAACCTTATAGATCATGAGGGACAAAACTTGGTCAAACTGGATTATGTGGATTATGAATGTGTGTGTGTAACTGCTAGTATATGTAAAAGGGCTGCTTTTTTGTCTTGATTTGTTTGCCTCCCTATCTGAAAAGTAGTTTATAAGATCTGTTATCATAGATGTCATGAAAGTGATTATTCTTGAAAATGCCTGGAAATATTGTGTGTCTTTCTTCTGA
>VYZX01033436.1:235594-280016 GCA_013401335.1 Brachypteracias leptosomus
GAAAGGAAAAGAAAAGAAAAGAAAAGAAAAGAAAAGAAAAGAAAAGAAAAGAAAAGAAAAGAAAAGAAAAGAAAAGAAAAGAAAAGAAAAGAGAAAAGAAAAGAAAAGAGAAAAGAAAAGAGAAAAGAAAGAAAAGACTGGTTGCCTCAAATCAGTCTTGTAAGGAATTACTTGGTGATTAAGCACTTGGGAATTTCATTTAGGTTTCATATTGGAAATTCCAAGGTTTCCTGGAGATGTGAACAGAAAGGAAAAATCAAGCTTATACATTTTTTATTCTTATCATATCTTACTATAATGACACATAACTCTACCTCTTGTGTATTTTTTCTCCATATTTTGAAGTTCAGGAGTGATCTTGTTGAAATTCTGAATGACTGGAGAACTAGGAAACATATACTTGGCACAATATGAAAACTGATTAACTTGAGAGCTGTTCTCAAGAAAACCTTATTTCTCTTTAAACCAGTAATACTTTTGGCAAGTATTTAATTGGATGTCACCCTTTATTTCTAGCCCTTCCTTACTTGTGTATCTGGGAATCTGATCTTTGTTAGAGATTCATCACAGGGGCTCTTCAGTGTAAAGCTGAGCAAGATCCTCATGTGCAACTCGAGGCCATTGCAACCAGGCAAGGTGCAGCCAACAAGCAAAACAAATATTTACTGCTGTAAACTACAATCTAGCCTGAGAGAACTTTACTCCTTCCTGACTGAAAGGAGAAGCTGCAGTGCTAGTAAATGTGGCTTTCAGTGATTTTCTCCACATGCAGACTGCAGTAGGATTACTGCTCTAGTTAGCCCTAACCAAATCACAAGGGTAGATGAGGCCAGACGTTTCTAGCCTTTCTTGGTATTCTTGTTACTTAAGAAATTATTAAAACAGCTTAGCAAACTCACATTAAAAAAAGTACTAGTGAACACCCTCCTTAAGATCTTTCAGAATTTCTTAATAAACCACACACGCACAAGATAAAATAAGGCACAAATCCTTTTTATTTGTTTTCCTATGGATTATGACTAACTCCCTCTGTTTAATATTTTTCAGTCTTTAAAGTAATATTTTTGTAAGAATGCTGTCATGAATAATCAATGCAGAATGCAACAGAAATTAAAAACCTGCTTATTTTAAAGTACATTTACACTTCAAGATTATGTGCTGAAATGAGATGCAGTCTACCTGCTGCAAAACTGGCTGTAGTTCCAGTCTGGTCTATACCTGCTTAACCTCTGTTTGTTGACCTGGCCACTGAAAGAAAACAATGAAATGCATGCGTTAAGTGACATGGTCCAAAGTTACACTGAAGTTATTTTCTTAGTGTGATTTATTTCTTTATTGCTAGATTAGGGAGGAGATAGCTCAAAGCCATTCTCCTGCAATCGGGAGCAGAACGTTATACACACAATGTCTTATCATTGCTTCTTTAGTTCCCAAAGTTCAGGCAGCTAAATTTACAAAGAACAGGAGAAATAGCAACTATTCTTTTTTATTGTGAAAAGTTCAAACTAAAAATCTCTCTCTACTTTGATAACTATTTGTGTTGAACACTTTGTTTTGTGGAATTCCTGGGACAGCCAGGAGCCTGTCAAAAGAGCTGCCTTGCTGATTCGGGCTCGCTGGAGGATTCCAACAGGATGAGAACCACTGGTGGAGCTCACAGGGGAGAGTTCTGGTGAATACCACTACTCTGGGTTGAGCAAGTACTGCACCCTGTGAGGTGCACCTTCCCCACAGGGGATCCTAGAGAATGGACCATGTGCTGCCACCTGTTCCAATGCTTTGCCTTAGTCCACTTGCAGACTTCAGAAGCCCCTGGCCCCTGCAGTGCAGTGGCTGAGAGGCAGGCACGCAATCCATCCCCTGCTGTAGGGCTTGAAGCCTTCCAGAAGGGCCTAAACTAAATTCACCTTTGTTTGCCACCCTTTTGCTACATGAATGTGATAACCACATCCTTTAGTTTGTATACCAGAGACATCATTACAGAAAATATTTTCGTGACCAGTGCCCTGAAATGCAGTGTGATCCTATTTTTTCCCCACCAGGAAAGAGCAAGAGGAGCAAGCTGTTGGCGCCACTTACTGCAAAAAACTAGACAACTTGCTCCAGCGGGCAGACTTTGTGATGGTGGTGGTGAACCTGACACCTCAGACGCACAAGCTGATTGGGAAAAGAGAGCTGGAGCTGATGAAACCCACAGCTACTCTCATTAACATCAGCCGAGGTACCATCCAGAGCCGTGGACGGGCCTGAGGAGAAGGGGTGAGCCAGCTCCTGGCTGGTTGCACACAGAGCCGTGCTGCAGCCACTGCACAGCTGGGGCAGGCAGCAGTACAGATCAGGCACTGGGAGAATTCCTCTCTCCCTCCTGTTCTCTTTTCAGGCTCAGATCTTTACCTGGCACTCAGGGACACTCTTATCCCACACCAGGTGCGGTGGTTGACCAGGAGGCGCTGGTGACAGCTCTGCAGACTGGTGTTATCAGGGCGGCAGCTTTGGATATCACCTACCCGGAACCGTTGCCCAGGTGGCCATCTCTGTTTGTTTCTCAGCAAGGATCATGGGCCCTGCGGAGGCAGGAGGCCTCCCTGCAGCAGGCAGGGGTCTGGCAGGGGCAGCTCCACCCGCCCAGGGGTGGAGGTGTGTGTAAAATGCCATGAATACGAACGGGGTGCAGCCTAGACGTTAGATCAAAGAACAAGACCGAAGGGAAGCCTGGGCGCCAGGAAACAGCAGGAGGGGGCTCTAGTGCCCCTCAGAATCACCATGTGAAGCTACAGGAGTCCTTCATTTACAAATGGTTTTATCAGAAGGTGCAACTTAGCATGAATGGGTGGAAGCTGCTTGAGTCATCCTTTCTTAGACCTCCTGCGTTGCCCCGAGGTTTCCATCCCCACAGGCTTATTTCCCCAATACCCGGCTAAAGGACTGCAGATCTCTTGGGCCCAGGGGCTACTTTGCTTCTGTAAAAAGACACCTCTACCAGAATGGTGCCTCACTGAATTAACTATACTGACTGCATTTTGGGTTGGAGGGGGTTTGGTCTTGCTGTGTCTGTGCCAGGACGTCACTGTCCATTGTCAGCTACAACTACAGCTCAAACCATTTTGTAGGGTTAATGTGTCAGGAGGACTTAATCCTCTCTTCTGACATAGTTCAAATTGCTGCCTAATGGCAAAAGTCTGCTTCTGGACAAAAGAGCACAGTATAAACTCTTAACGTGTCCTTTTAATGTCCAAAATTACATGAACATAGATGATCAGGTTCTGTGGATATACGTGGGACTTACATAAAGTAATAAAAGTTATATTAAATTAACTTTATATTTAAATACAGTGCAAAAGCCAAAGTAGGACTCCTCTTTATTTGGATGAACAACAGTAGGTAATTTCACTCTCTTTCTTTCTTCCAGAGATCATGAGTTGTTAAAATTAAAGAACATCATTATAACACCTCACCTCGGCGCTAGAACTGACAAGGCCACCTACATGATAACAGAGGAAGCAGTTGAAAACATACTAGCAGCTCTTAATGGTCTCCCCATGCCCAGTGAAGTGCTCCCCAGCTGATGTGCAAAAGGATATCACAGCTCTGTTTTTGTTCTTCTCTTACCCCCTTAAACTTTAAAGGGTTTTATTCTTAGGTTTTCCTCATTAAAGAAGCCTATTCCAAGTGGGCACAGAAAGCTCTGCCTTGGTCTCACACATCATTAAAAAACAGCTTTTACATTTTAATTTCCCTGCAAATTGGAGGAATACATTACTTTTCACTTTTAACCATAGAGAGATGCATGCAGGCTTTAAGTGGCTCTGGGAAAAACAACTTCTAGGCTCCCTAGTCCTAAAGAAAATGTCGTCTTAGATTATACAGTTCACTTTGTTCCTATTCTATTAGCTATCAAAACCAACAAAGTAAGATACCTGTCTAGAAATATTACTGACTTTCCATATGGAAGTCTCCATTTAAACTAGTTCCTGAGACACAAAATGCTGAGGCAAAAGTTAGTTTTCAGAAACATACTCAGAATTACTTATTTAAAGGAGGCTGGATTTTAGAAGATAATTCAAAGGACTAGCACTAAGGAAAATTAGTCAAGATGAACATACTGCTGTGTTTGTAATACCAAATTTATGTGCAGTCTACCTCCAGATTTTCAACTTTGTGCAAATATTTGTAAGAACACTCGGAGCCCTCTAAACCTCCAGCACCATTCTGGAAATCTGTGGGAACACAAAAGTCTATAAAAACACACACTGCATTAAACCCCAGACATTCAGAGGAATAATTATATTTGAAACAAGACATAATAGGGAGCTTCACTACTGTAAAGAGAGAAAAGATACTTTGACAAATTGGTTTTTCGTAACTGCAATTATTACTGTAGAAAAAAAATCAAAATCCCATGGCTTTTCTCCACTAGAAATAGCACCTACATTACAATTATAATTCAAATTCCACAGGAAAAATCTCTCTTTATAGAGAAGAATGCTCATCCACCTCACTAAAGCTTTGTAGGAAACAGTTTGCTGTCCTCTTAGTTGTGCTTATGTACTTTCTGTACTTAATACAAGTCCAAAAGACAAATAAACCAATACACAACTCAAAATGTTAGTGCTATGCCTTTTATTATGTAGCATGACTTCATGAATAGTATGATTATTTAATCTATCAATAAAATTTAGAGCAAAGTTGCCATTAAGTGCAGGTAGGATTTTGCCTGCAGTCTCATGCATCTTTACAGAGCCATTTTCACTTCCTTTTTCTTGCAGACAGCTGTCAATGGTGCTTGACAAAAGACACTTCCTTCCACCAGTCTAACATCCCATGATGTTACCAACTCATGCATCTCAGGGAAACAAGACACTGCAGCTTTTCAGGAGCAGCAAGCTGGTTGGCAAGAGTTTCCAGACTGTCCTGGATACCTCCCTGTTCTCTGATGTACAGGCGTCCAGTATGATTTTCATTGTCACCTGTATGACCTTGACAAAATGAAGTCTCTTCTTTCAAAATAAAAGGCTAAGCAATAAATTACAGAGCTGAAAACAAAGCTACAAGAAGTTCAAATAGCAGAGAGAAAAATTACCTTTTATTGGATCAATATCCTAAAACTGGAAAAACCACACAGGGTTTTGGACAGGCAAACATCTCTCCAAATGTGAACCAGCAAACATCAAATCAGATACAGTAATTCATTTCAATTCCACATAAAACAGTAAGACATGCTTGGCATTTTCTTGGAGTTTTCTACTTTTGCAGGTATTTCAAGAATCTGGGCTGATGAGCTACAGAAGTGTTCCCTGCCAGTGGGAGGCTTTAGACACAGCACAGTGCTAGACATGGGAGTGATGAGTTGACTCACAACTCCTAACAGCTGGGCATTCCACAGACTGCAAATCATCACTTGAAGGACAGCTTCCCAGCTTTAGGATGCAACTACCTCTTTTTAAATTACATTGCAAAAAATGGTCCTTTGTTTTCTGCTTTTCCTTAATCTATAAATATGAATTGAATAGAATCAAATTATCTGACATACAGTTAAGGAAACCTTCCTGTGCTTCCTAGATGCTGTTTCCCATCTCTGCTGTTCTAGTTAGATTGTGCTTGGAAAACACAATACATCCAATCTTATGGTTACTAAAAATGGATCAAAAAATTGCAGTGGCCACATGAGCAATGAGATGATCTGTTACAGTTCACTCCATGATCTGGAATAAAGTGTTGCTACAGTAGTCTACTGGGAAAGCTGGCCTTACCTACAGCAAGCAGGCAGGTTAGTGATAACACTTTATGATGGTTTAGAGTTAGTGAAAACAAGCATATTGCTTGGGTTGACCTTGTCTCCAACAACAAATTCGTGAATAGAGATTTCCTGCCTCTGATTTTTTTTTCCCTATGAAACCTGGTGGCATAATATTGCTTTATAACACATAACGTAGACATGGGAAACGTATGTCCTTATCCAGTTTCATGCTTAATCTAGTCTATACATTCCACCTGGAAAATGTGTACATTACATTGTACAAAAGCCTGTTAGTCTAACGCAATACTTCAAAAATCTAGTTCTAAGAAACAATTCTTATACAAGCACCTTATTAACAATTATTAACATCAGCTTGCCCTGCAGTATTACAAGGACACCAGTGGCAATATTTTATAATGGGAACGAAGTTCACAGACTGCAATACTTCTCTCTCCATAACCACAGACATTATTATTTTGGAGAACTTTGTTACAATGCTGGTATAGTAGTTCCCTCTCTATAACAGAAAACTATCGGCACACTGCAACAAGATGTAATTTGGCTTAACACAGTGCATGGAGGTCTATAAGGTACTCTGCAAATTAAATATATTTAGAATGTGATAGTACACTGGTACAACACTCATCAAGTTTTATCTTAATCAGTCTTAGCTTATGGTAACTGTTGTTAGTTGCTGCCCACACTCTATTCTGTGACATTCTGTGTTCTAGTAGTTTGAACAGCTCTTCAATCATTCAAAATATAAATGGCTTCCCGACCTCTCCTGTTACATATGTTGCTATCGAGATGTATCAGTGCCTGAACCATAATTTGAAACTTAGATATTCAAGTTACACAAAAAACTTTGAATTCTATCCATATCTATCTGATTCTATCTGATTCTATCCATATCTAACCACATAACACACCTATTTTATTGATATTTGATAAGTAATGTCCAGGATTTTTGCTTTAAAAAAAGAGTAACATTCCTTTGACTGATACTTTTTTGGCTCCTCTAACGAATTGCTCCTTCATTCTTTTTTTTTTTTTAATTCAAATGTGTTGATTTGATATACAGAAGGAAAAACTACTGTGTTGTCCTTTCAAAGTCTTTTTTTTTTTACCTTCACTACTAACATATGGTAAACCTCCTTCCTTGATTCATAGCAAGAATGACTTCTGTCTTTTAGAGGGGCTTTACAATGGTCCTTTGATCTCAGGTATTGCAAAGTGACCGGTAAGTTAAAAGATCACTCATTATGTCTTATCAGCAAACCTGAAAACAATTAACATGAAGACAGGAAATGTGTAAGCATTTTTTTTTAAAGAAGAAAATTCAAGTAGACTTAACTAAGAATCCAGTAACTCCATCTTGCTAGTTAATGAATTTTTGCTTTAAAGATCAACTGTCTGAACGTGGAATCCAGCAAATGATACCCAAAAATCATCACCAGGATAACAAGAACAACTCACGGTTCTGTATAATTATTACAGCATTTTATTATGCTTTATATTTTCATCAGACATTTTATAGAGGATTTGGTGTTAAACTTGACTGCCTTAATGTTCATCATATCAAAATGTGTTTGGTAGAATTCAAGATTTTGTAATCCATTCTTTGCAAAGCACTGCAGTGGTCAGGAGAGACACAGCAGTGGGCAACTGCTGGTTATTTCGTAGCATGGAAGCAGAGATGCCCGGTGCCCGCAGCACAGGAGCCTCCCGAGCTGCTCCCTCCACAGACGCCTCTCGAGTGCCACAGCGTCGGGGGGGGGTCGCCCCAGCACAGGTTTGGGGAACAGAGCACTGGAGTTGTCCTTGGCAACATTCATCGCCGGGCATTTACAGCCCAACTAACCTTGCCAGGAAAATTTTCCTGCGTTTCTCAGTTGGGATAGGCACAGGACGGCCTCCAGCCGGATAACAGCAACAACCTGCCCCAGCTGATGAGCTCTCGATTAGGAGTTTTGAGGGTATTTTTATGTTGGAAAAGACTTTCATGTGTGCAGTGAGATCTGTCACTAGTGTCTACTGGCCAGAGACAACTCTGACCCAGGCTAACCCACGTACAAACAGTGCAATGGTCATCAAGGAGAACAGACGGCAGCGTGGAAAGAGCAGCGTGCTTGACCTCAACGCAAAGCTCCGGCTATTTTGCAATTACTGACAGCGCAGAGACACGGCACATTTAAAAAAGCATACGGCTGTTTGAGAGCACCTGCTGCTCTCTCTCGGGCTTCGGGGTGCACCTCCCGCCACCATGGCACCTCCTCTCCTCCCCATTCACCCCAACCGCCGGCCCGCGGAACCACGGCGGCTCGGGCAGTGGCGGTGCCGGTTTGGGCGGCCGGGCAGTGCGGCTCGGGCGGCCCCGCTTCGGCCTCTCCCTCCCGCGTCCTGGCGGCGCGGCGGGATCCCCCGTGCCGGGTCACCGGGAGCGCTTTCTGCCCGCCTCCCCCCCGAAGGTCCTCCGCGCCTCGGCCGCCGCCGCAGCCCCGGGAGCTCGGCGGTACAGCGGTAGGAGTGGGCGTGCGGGGTCCTGGCTGGGAGCGGGACCAGGAGGGCACTTCACCCTGCGGGCGTCGGTCCAGCTCCTTCCTCTCTCTAGTCCCACCTGCAGCCGGCTGGACAACTAAACAACTGTAGACGCCTTCAGAAAGAGCTGAACACGCCCTAAGCCTGGAAAACCAGCCATTACCGCGCCCCGGCGGCTGGAAGTCTGGGGCAGCGCTGGTCTCTTCAAGCAGGCGGTGCGAGAGGAGCCTCGGAGCTGCAGATCGTGCTGTGCTCAGCCAGGCGAGAGGCGCTGCTAGCGGGGCTCTGGCCCGGGACGCGTCTGTCCGTCCTGCGCCTCTCACCGTGTTTCCGAGGCGGCTGAGGCAGCGTGCGGGTCCCTTGGCTTCCACCTGAGGTAACAGACTTGGTTCTTTCCAGCGTCGGAAGAGCGAAGGGTTGTGAGAATACTGAACGAGACCAAGGAAAAAAAAAGGTGAACACATTCAGGAGCTAAACTAGTAACTCCAAAGCTCATAGCTGACAAATTTCCTGAGTTAAGGGCAGAACTTGGGAGCTAAAAGATACCCTTCCACTCACATGGGATTATTCTTGAATTGTCAGGACTTTGCCCTTTAAATACTGAATATTGAACAGGGGTAACATCTGATAGCTCTTTTGTGTAAGTGTTAGCATAGCTGGTGTGCCAGAAACAATGTTTTATTGTCTTATTAACAGGATTATATACAAATTTACCATCCTTCTGAATAACACAGAAGAACACAAGAAAAGTTCTGCATGCAGGAATGAATATCTTTAGCGAACTCTATGGGAAAACAAGTGGGGAAACAGCACGTAATAAAGCAAATCAATTCCTGGTGTTTTAAAAGAAGGTATAATGGGTCATTTAAGGACACGCTTTTTGGTTTCTCATTGCTGTTATAGGCTATGGAGGAGGGTCAGGAACTGCCATATGTGCTAATCGACTGTGTAGGAGGGAAGCATGGAGTGTATGAAGACCATGTGGAATTTCTGGAGAAACATTTTCGTCTCATCACCATGAAAGAGTATCTTGAAAACAAGAAAATTCTTTACAAAAAGATAAGAGCTATTTATATATGGTATCACAAACCAGTTATTAATGAAGAGCTGCTCCAGAGCTTGCCTAACTTGAAGATAGTTGCAAGCTCTGGAGTAGGACTAGATCACTTGGACCTGAACCTCCTTTTCAGCCATGGTGTGAAAGTGTCCAACACTCCATTTGCTGTTTCCACTGACACTGCAGACATGGGCATGGCACTGATGCTGGCATCTTCTAGGAGACTTGTGGAAGGTAATAACTGAAATGGTTTTAGTCTTTTTATAGAAACAAATGACTCCTCAAAACAGACAATGTGTGCTGATACAAAAGTAAGCTTAAAAGTAGAAATACAGGAAAATATAGGAATGAGGAGACAATCGAGACAAATCTATCATGTTGACAATAACTTGCATGCAGTGCATACAATTCCCAAACAGGTGTATCAGGAAGGTAGATGTGTTCCTTCTTCAGACAGCCCTAAATTCAGGCCTCTTCTCCCTCAGCCCATAGCCACTTGGTTGTATTTGTTCACTCGCTTTTCAAATTCTGATAAAAGGGAGATATTTTCAAGGACGTTTGAAACCTGTCTTTGCCAAGCTAACATGTATCCAAGTCATTACAAACAATCTGTCCAGAAATCTGTCTGCCATGCTCTGTGTTTCTTTTCTAACTGTGGTTTATCTGCAAGCTAGCTGGGAATAATTTTTTTGCCTTACTGGGAATAATTTTTTGGCCTTACTGAAAGTCTTGATGATACTACAGCTGATTCATCAGTTGCACCATGCAGTATTTACAATATAGGTGACATCCATGGCACTGCCAGTTTCATAAGCCCTGCTGATGAACCAGCATGAGTAAGAAGCTTTGTTGTCAAGGTGCGTTTCAGTGGTGCAATAATCTGCACTGCAGGCAGAGATGGCTGATGGACAGGCTGTGTACATTGAAAGGAGGTTGCTGCTTTGGTCTTACCTTCCTTGTCTGCCAAAGAAGGGCTGGATATGTTTCTATCCTAAGCAAGAAATCAGTGCCAGATGTAATGATGACAGTGCAGTATTATTCAGTTCTTGTCTGGGAACAAAATAACATTATATTACTACTCCTGTGCTTCTGTCTTGTCTTATGATAAAAAATAAGTGGGAAAAAAGTGTCCAGATGCCAGGACATCCTTTACATCACGTATTTCCTTTTCCCTCTCTCAAGGCTACCAGATGGCAGTCTCTCCGGACACACAGTATTTCCCTGCTGACTGGCTGGGGGCTGAGGTTTCTGGGGCAACCCTGGGGATTGTGGGAATGGGCACCATTGGCTATAAAGTGGCTGAGAGAGCTAAAGCCTTTGAAATGAAGATTTTGTACCACAACAGAAATCAGAGGTAAAACTGGTTGCAGCTCCATGGAAAGTCTATTTTGACACTGCTTTTAAACATTATTTATACTTTTCACTGTCAAACTGATCTCCTATTCTCTCCATGTTAGGATAGAACAATGTTCTCTCTGCATCATTTTTATTAAAGAACGTGCCAGGAAGCAGTGAGGGCCACAGTTTATGGCTGGGTTCATCCAAAAGTCCAAATCATGAGGCAAGCTCATGGAAATAAGGCAGAGTGGAGGCCAGATTGGGGCTAAGGGGAGTTGGAGACCAGCCCTGCTGTGGCATCAATGGGACAAGGGCTGACTGCCCTTCCCAGGGGCCCTGGGAAGAGGGGAAGCCTTGGGGGGCTGGACAGGGTCAGCCAGGGCTGGTGGTGCCCTCAGCACCATGACAATAAGTCACTGCCTTATTATTAGCTCTTTATTTTAGGTGGCAAAGTACCTACACTTGCTGCAAGATGGTAATTAATTTCCCAGTTTATACAGAAAGTCAGGAGGGAAGATTGAATGCACAGGCAGGTCCTGCAGCATGTGGTGTCAATGAACCACCACTGATATATAGAGCAAACAGACTTTTGCTGACACACATTTCTGAAGATTTAACCTCTGCTCTGCAAGTTTCCTTAGATGAGTTACTTTTCATAGGGAAGAGAATTCATGTCAACCGCCAGTCTTGCTTTTGGGTTGGAAAAGAATCCCATTAGAACTAGAAGCCATGACACAAATACATTTATTTTATTATTTAATGAGTGCATTTGCATGATACCCATGTCTTACTTTCCATCCCAACAGGTATAGTACTGCAGATTTGTGTAGAGTGCTCTTGGTATTGTGGGGAACAGCTTAACATTTTTCTTTTCTGAGTTTCAGTCAAGGTAGCTGGCTAACTGCTGTGCATTATGGGGTGAAGAAAACAATTAAGAAAACCTTCCTATAACGGTAACTTGAACTTTTTCTTGTTGCTTGCTACTGGAGTTTGATTTTGGGTTTTTCCCCTCAGAAATAAGGAAGAAGAAAGTGCTGTTGGAGCTATTTACTGTAAGAAGATAGACGATTTGCTCCAGCAGTCAGATTTCGTGTTGCTGTCTGTGAACCTGACTCCACAGACACTCAAACTGATTGGAAAGAGGGAGCTGGAGCTGATGAAACCCACAGCTACTCTCATTAATATCAGCAGAGGTAGGGTGCAGAATAAACAAAACTGCATTATGGTTTGCTGCCATAAAAAGTCCTGAGAAAACTTAACCCTATATAGAGTCTGTCACTCTAAAATCCCAGTAAATTCTCTGATTACTAGATTATTTAGATGTCCATGGTCATATCTCATCAAAACATTTAAGCATTTCTGAAATTATGAGCAAGTCTCTGAAATGTTAGTGAGCTTGGACTGTTAGAAGCCCATGTATATTTGTATTATCTCCTACTTAAGATTTGTATTTATCTGTATTTATCTAGTGCAGTGTTATTACTAACACACACCAAGGTGACACAGCCCACTCTGAAGTCTGGCACTGTACTTTGTTTTCTGGTGCTGTGTACTGCCTTTTAAAATTCCTGACTGCCCAACTTTGATGCACGTACACAAGCTTCCTCCTTCCACTTTACCGCACTCTCTGCTGCCGCTTCTGCTTTGTGGACATCCTAGCCCTGCTGTTCACCTGACCAGCATGTCCGAACGGACAACGAGAGAGCAGTCTGAAGTGTGAAAATAAGAGTATCCTTCTTACTGTCACCCAGGTCTGGTTGTGGATCAGGATGCTTTGGTGGAGGCCCTTCAAAACAAAGTTATTAAGGCAGCTGCGCTGGATGTGACATATCCTGAACCTCTGCCAAGGTAGCATATGCATTTAAGTTAACTATAAATGAATGTATGTTTTGGTTCAAATTAAGTACAAGTTTATGAGTGTGTGAGAAGTTACATCATTTTATTAGTAGGAGTACGTGATGCATGTGCACTAGTTCTGCTGAAACAATGTCCCCAGCCCTTCTGTCCTAGCCAGACAAAATTCACACATTCATTTGGAGGATTTGTTCAATAAAAAAAAAATGCAAGCTAGGCAGCATCTTGAACTCCTATGAATATGATTGAGACATGCAATTATTTTTTATTTTTCATTATTATTTTAATTATTTCCCTGGCTCCCTTCAGGTGACAAAATAAGTGATGAATGCTCTGTGACTGATAGCTCAGTATTTCTTTTCCTTTCCCAGGGATCACCCTTTGTTAAAGCTGAAGAATGTTA
Source organism: Brachypteracias leptosomus (assembly GCA_013401335.1). Classification (NCBI taxonomy): domain Eukaryota; kingdom Metazoa; phylum Chordata; class Aves; order Coraciiformes; family Brachypteraciidae; genus Brachypteracias; species Brachypteracias leptosomus. The sequence continues at coordinate 248,522 of VYZX01033436.1, forward strand.
TAATAACTCCTCACATTGGAAGTGCCACCAAAAAGACACGTCGTGTTATGATGGAGAACATGATAGAAAGCATACAAGCGGGTCTTAAAGGTCTTCCTGTCCCTAATGAAGTACTACTGTAAAGTATCCTGCATTTAATGTAGTGCCATTAGTGTTTATCTTGGTGTGAGGAAACAGTAATTTAACCACTCTTTATGTAACTATTCCATATGTGTTATACTGGTAAAATGTATAATGCACCAGTTGAATCTACTGAAATAACCAACAGTGAATCTGTGTGGAAAACTGCAGCACTTTGTCATGAACTTCAATGAAAAACTCAAAGAGTCTATACGCTTGCAGCAGTATAATTTACTTTGCTCACATCCTCTTAGAACTGCCCATCCATGTGATACCGAATTGAAGGATGTTTAAATCATATTCTAGTGCTATTGATGAACTACATGGCTGCAGCAAACCGCAGCCGGTGTGTCAGCCCGGCTGTGTCTGACACTCCAGCAGCATCTTCTCTCTGGGAACTGCTCACAAAGGCCTTTGCTGGGGCAGCCCTTTCATGGAAACGCAGCAACCAGGTTTATTGTCATTCACCCAAGTGAAGAGCCTGTGCGTGGCTGCGCCCGCTCGGGGCTTGGCTGCGCCTCTGTGACTTTCTCCCCAGCTCGGGCCCCGAGTCTCGCCGGTGCCGAGGGCGGCTCAGCCGCTGTCCTGAGGCCGGGTCGCCCAGAGCCGCCGCCGGTGCGCTGCAGGCCCGGGCCGCCGCGGCGCGAGGGGGCGCCGGAGCCGTCGGGCAGGACCGGGCCGGGCAGCAGCGGCAGCATGTGGGGAGCCCGGGTAGCGGCAGTGCCGCGGTGGTGCCGGACGCTGCGCAGCTCCACCGCCCTGGGCGGCTCCAGGAACCTTCTGAAGAAAATGCTCCAGAAAAAGAAGTAGGTGCGGGGCGCTGGCCGGGTTGGGTTGGGAGCTGCAGGCCCTGCCGCTGGGCTGAGGGAGGCAGCCGGGGCGCTGCCGGGCCTGCTCTGCCTCCGCCGCTGTGGGCAGACCGCTGTGGGCTGCCGGCGGCCTCTAGCGGGCTCCAGGCAGGCGGCGCGGAGCCATGCGTGTGGCCGCAGCGCCGGGCCGGTCTGCGGGCGCCGGGTGAGGTGCTGCGAGGGGGGATCTGGGGCTGGAGGCGCTGCCGGAGCCACCGCCCCGAGTCGCCCTGCGAGCAGCCCCCCCCGAGGCCGCAGGGCCCCTGGCAACGGCGCTTCAGCGTCGTGCTGGTTTACGCGATCTCTAGGGAAACCTTTGGGCTGTTGCTGTCGCCGTCCTCCCCGTGCGGCTCCAGCAGGGGGTGGGAAGCTGCGAGCGGGGCAGCGCCTGCGGGCGGGCGGGCAAGCTGGTGGCCTTTTCTGCCCAGGGAACCCGTTCTCTGAGCTGCCGAAAGGTAAAGCTGATTCCCTTTCCTTTTTCCAAAAGAAAGAAGTTCTGGTATGACAGCCCTACCCTGGGACCGAAGATGGTAAGTGCAGGCTTTTAAGGTGCTGTGTTATCTGTGCCGGGAGGAACAAGTTTGTGCTTCTGTCATTGTCTCTAACTTTGGGAAAAGCATTTTCTGGTGAGAAATAGCAGCATTTTCAGAATGAACACTGAATGAACACTATGGCAGGCCATGATTGCTGTCGAGAGAAGTTCTCCATGGCCATTTCCTCTTCTCTGCTGATTTTTCACCAGCACTGATGCTCTTTTCTGCGCTCTTGAGCCCATAGCAGAGAATTGATCCAGATTAAAACTTCTGTGTACCAGTTTAATTTTACTTTTATGAAAAAAAAAGTTTCTGGGATTAGTTAATACATGCTGTATTTTAGAAAACAGATTTATTGAGCTATATAACTTGCTATAAAGTAACAAAGAAACTAAGAAACCTTGACTGTAATACATGAAGGTCAAAGATTTTGTGAACAGAAATATTGTTTATTGAAACACCCAATATAAACCTATATAAAGCCATCATGACTACAATAAAACGGCATTCTAAGAGCATAGTTAGTAGAGTGCACAAGACTGTATGTAATTGCCTAATACAAGTTTGTAACTACTGCTGAATGTGTTGTTGGTTTTTGTTTGTTTTTTTTTTTAAGATGTATAAACCAACCAATTTTGCAACTGTAATGAAAAATGACCAGAAAAAAACTAGGAAAGAAGATAACATACGCTGCAGAGTCTTGAATGGTCTTATTCATAAAGCCGTGGAAGAGATGATAGCTACCTGTGAAGTTAATCAAGAAATCTTTGATCTGAAGCTGGAAATCTGCAAGGCAAGTACCAAAGCTACAGCTTGTGTTGACCTGCTGTGACTACCCTTGAGGTTGGCATGGCATGCCAAAGTAGCTCCCCTGGGTATTGTGGTGTCTGCAGGAGGAGTCTTAATGCATTGCTTCTGATGTGGCAGAGCACAGCAAGATAAGGCTCTGGGTTCACCTTGCACACGAGGTGAACTTTGCCACTGTTGTAGCTGGCTTAGTAGACATTTGTCACTATAATGCAAATGCAGCATAGGTCAACTAAATGGTGATTCCCCTGCTATGACTTTTTTTCCTGGTACTCAGACATGTACTGTTTGCTTTGCCCTTTCAAGAAGGAGGAGCCTGGTTTTACTAACCTAAGTGTCTCTTTCCAGAGTCTTTTATTTGTGCAGCTGTGTAAGAGTTGATACCATCATGGGTCCCTCATTGGCATCATTACATAGGCAGAATACCTGAGTGGGGCATGAGCTTAGTTCACAAAAAAAGGCAAGCCTAAGAAAACAGCATTGGCAAGCAAGGTTCCAGAAATAATTGGAATTTGTACCTAATTGTAGATAGTGTTGTCATGATTCATGGGTTTCAAAGGGATGTTAAAGCTCTGATTTGGAAACTAAGTAAGTCTCCACATTCTTGTTTGTTTGTATTTTTTTTTCTTCTACATGTGCTGTTTTGTTAGGATTAAATGATACTGATGTTTGCCTTAAAAGCTTGATGGATTTAGCTTTGTTAGTTAGAAGCATGGAAAAAAAAATGCACCACATAGCTGTATCTGTGACAAGAGTTTTGTCATTTATGAGTGAAAGATGCTTTTGCCAACTGAATTCATTCTGTCTTCAGGCAAGTGATTAAAATTACATGGACAAGTTGAATCTTTTGGTTCTGTATGTGCAGTACCCTTCATGTGGTATTTCTCTCTCTCTAGGACTTTGAGGATTGTCTAACTCAGATGGCTGCAAATAAAAATACTGGGTGGTGTAGGCAAGCCACAGCACTTTTAGGAGGCATTGCTGTAAATGAAACAGCTTAAAACATGAGAGAGGGAACAAAACAGCCTTCTTTGAAATATAGTACAGATTTTACTATAACTGCATAGTGCTTATTGTTAGTGCTGCACTGGGACGTGACTGAGACTCAGTCCTGATCTGAGCTGATTCTGGTCTGATATCTTCCGTTAGCAAAAGAAATCTTCTAGTAGGTTTTCTGCAATTCATCAGAATTTTAGGGGTTTTGATGTCAAAAGTTAAAATTGCATAATAGTAATACAGATAAGAATCATGCTTCAGGCCTGGTACGTCAAACTTTTATCCACTTGATAACATTACTCGTGATGATGAAGAAATGGCTTGTGTTAGGTATCTAGGTTTGTTTATGTGTTCGCATTAGACTCAGTGTGGGAGAAACGTCGGGTTAATCCTGCAGTAGAAACAGCCAGTTAATTATCACAGTGGGTTATTTCACTGAGTGATGGGTTTCCTGAGGGAGGAGTTATTTGGAAAAAAATCAATATCTACTTTGTTTTTTGGGGACAGTCCATTCTGCCCCTAGGAACAGCAGACAGTGATGCAGTTTTCACTACTGGGAATACTCTGATGGAGTTGTCTTTTCCTGCTGATGTATGTAGACACCTGTTTGTTTGAAGAATTGGTTTCTGGACTAGATGGCCTCTGAACTGTGCCTTCAAATGGGTAGTTTTTGCTTTCTTCTTCTTCCTTGATTCTTCTCTTCAGTTGAGCCAGATAGATTATTAGAAATTTGCTGAGTACTCTCATATTGCAGACCTGTTCTGTAAGACGCTGCTGGATGCCATGAGTGACAGTTACGGTAATCTTTCAGAATCCAGTTTGTGTTTCAGAAGTTTATTGTCTGTGCTTCTCCCCCTGGACATCCTGCATCTTCAATTGCATGCATGACAGCTATGAATATTATCGGTTAGTGAGCTAGAGGTTCAGGCACTGGAGGTTCCCAGCAAGCTTTAGAACTGGAGAGACTCTTAAATTACAGTGGCATGAAGGATGTCTTCTTTTCTGTCAATAACAAAACCAAACTCCATGTGACAACAAACTAGGCAGTGTCACAGGTTCTTCTTTAGTGGAAACTTTTAACTGTGTTCCAAACCAGCATGCCATAAATTGTCATTCTGGACTACTTGTGATGGTAGTACTGTCTCATTGGCTAAATGTAGCACTGTTGGTAACATACAGAAGTTGACAGATTGCTCCTCTGTTTAATTTCAGTTGAAGGGGAGATTAGGCAGTGACTTGCTGAAATAAAGTCCTTTCAGGTACTAAATGTAAACCTTATTTGGTTTTAAACTATACCTCCATAAAGGCACCAAGTAATTATGGTTTTTAAGAGCAGAGATGGAAGAAGAGATTCTCATAAGAATTTGCAAATCCACTTTGGGTCACTGTATGGTTATTCATGAATTAGAGACTTGGTTGTATATGAGGTGTGTGTATATATACAGTTGTAAAGAAATATTTGTGGTTTTGCAGGTGTCCCTGGCATCAAATTTTTCAGCGTGTCGTGTGTACTGGAATCCTGCTGCTACTGTGGAGAAAGAAAGTTACATTGAAAGTGTGCTACGGAAGAGTGCTCCACGGATACGGTACTGCTGTGGAATAAACAGTCTGCTTCATAAAGTCATAGCCATCTACTAGCACCATTTCTTAAATATTTCTAACAGTCTCTACCTGACCTGTTAGGATCCCCTTAGGTTTTTAGATATTTGGAGTCACAGCATCTACAATGATCAGCCTCACAGGGAAGGATGGCTGTGTCAGACCAGCTGTGCATTCTCTGCTGGAGCACAGCTAGTTTACTTGGCTTCTGTGCTTTCCTGGGATTGGACTAGACTGAGCAGAAAAAGAGCCTGGATGAAGTTTCACTCCATTGTACTAGTGATGGTGGGCTGCCCATGCTCTGCACAGCAGCAGGCCAGAATATGATGCTGCACAAGAGGACTGGCAATTACAAGTATCTCCTTACAGATTCACTGGGCAGTTCTGATCTCTAGGGACAATTTGGACCTCCAGAAGGGTCCAAAGGCTGATATTACAGAAATTCTTCACCATACTGATACCAGAAAATAAATGTCAGGGTGCTACTGTGTGTTGTGAGTCTTTTACCCATTTTTGACGGAGGATCTGGTGAGTTTTCAGGATAGCATAGAGATTTTTGTCTCTCCCTCTTTCCTTTGCTTATCCCCTACCACCTAGCCAGTCCATTGGAGGATCAGGATTTCACCTCATGGGGAAGGTAGCAATAAAGCATACTCGTAGAGCCATTTCCTTTCTCCCTGTTTCCCTAGGCTATGTAATTTCTGCTCCTGCTCCTTCTATTCTCAACAGCTTCCACTCTTTGAGAAGGAATGTTGCTGACTGAGGAGAAGAGGAGGGAGCCCTGTCAGTTCTTCTGCAGCTAGCATTTAGGACTAGTTGTCTTGCCTTGCTGTGATGTCTCTATCCCCCACTACTCTCACCCCTGCAGTGGAGATAAGGAAGCCAAATGAAGTGGGAAAAGGCCTGTGCCAGCCTGTGCATATAGGAAACAAATCTTATATCATCAATACTCAGTGGGATCTGCAGCTAGTAGTCTTTGTATGTTATGCATTCGGAGTTGGGATTCTGCAGTGAGGTATTGCTTAGCACTAACCTAAATGGATACTCATCAGACTAAGTTTTGCAAACCATATCCTTACATTTGCAGTACTGCTGCAAACATGTTTTATCTGTCCTGGAGGTGCTGTGCTGTAACTGGTTAATGCTGTATTTTTTGCCAGGTATCTTTTGTCGAGCCAGCAGATCGTAGGAAATGTACCCCCAATAGTATTTGTAAAAGACAAAGAAGCTGCAGCTGTAAAAGAGGTAACTGTAATCTTTGACTCATTGTACAAGTACAGTGATATGCAAACATGGTGACTTAGCATACCATAATGCTTAGGAATACAGAGACAGCTGATCATTCAGTTGCTCTAGCAGTCTCCCTTAAAAAACAGTCTTTGTCTCTACCTCTTCATGCTCCAAAGCATTTTAACAAAGATTCTTGAGTAAACTGATGCTTATATACAGTGTAAAAGAATCCTTGTAGCTATCACCTCATGAGCTTTTTTGATGCTACTATTAAAATTTCTGAAGTGAAGTTTCAGAGAAGCTTGTAGGCCAGATCATTAGGCCAATAAAGAAATCCTAAAAAAATGAAATTACAGTTTTAAGGAATAATACAGTGTAGGCAGTTGTCTGTTGCCTGGTAAACATCATTATAGAGATAAGGTCTGAGGACCTGTCTTCCATGTTTTAAATGTTACATGTTTTTAAAATTCCATTGAATGTATGCAGTGATTTTTAATTTTTTTATAGCCCAATGTTTTTCCATCTGTGAATTGTTAAATTGTTTCTAGGGAAATGCAGATCTTTGCATAGAGGATGTAAGCTCATTCATACTAGTTTTCTTTTCTTTTGATTTTAAAGTTACATTTGCTATTTCACATTTTCTGTCAAGTTGTTAGTAGTTTTAACTAGTTGAAATATTGCTAGGATAATGATGTTTTCTAGGAATTTGTTGTCATTAGAACTGTGAAGTAAGATCTCTTAAATAGTGAGATTTCCAGAAGAGAAAGATGACACCAATGAGTGAAATTTCATGAAAAGCATCTCCAGCTGTTGATGTGAATTACTTTTAGTGCCTTACAGGCTCATGCAGACTGTAGTAGCAGAACTGGAAGGGACTCTAGAAATGCAGTGAACTGCTTGAACATTCTGTGGTCAGAAAAATTCTGAGTTTGATGCCAATATACCAATCCACAGTGCAAATGTTTTTCACTTGCATTAGCATCAGCAAAAGGCACAAGAATAGAAATGAACTAAACACTCCTGAAAGCTGTTTATATTTGTTATTAAGCTCCCCCTAATCAACATGAGAAATTCTACACAAGTAGCTGGTGATTACAGCTGCACTTTTGCATTACTGTTACTCTATTAAACATACCTAGCTGGAGCTGCAAATACCTACTCCTGCAGGTCCTGCCTTTCAGGTCTGGTATTGTGGAACCTGTTCCCTTAATCAGTATTTCTCAGACTTTGACAAATGACCACTTACTCTTTTTGCAGAATAAAACCCCTGGACTGCTTTACCTTCAAGTTCATTGCATAGGGACCAAGAAAGTTAACCACAAGACAAGGATTTATGTCATCCACAGATGTGAATAACAGGGCTTGAAATAACGTAGCTGAACCTAATTTTTAAGTATTGGAAGACAGGGAAGGATCATCCAATTCAATTGCTAGAATAATGCACTGAAGGGAAGTAATGTAAAGAAAAGTAGGAATAAAAAATTAAAATGAGGTAAAATTTTCACAATTAGGTACAGTCTATAAGCACTGAATATAGTAGGTTTGTAGCATTTACTGGCTAGGTTCCATGTTAAAAGGGAGTTGGGAACTCAATATTTATATGTAATAGAAATACAGACTTGCAGAAAGGGGGAAGAGGTGCAAACATTCTCAATATAACGATGTAATGGAAAAGGATTTGCAAGACTGAAGTAAGACCAAACCAAACAAAAATTATATATGTCACACTACCTCTAGCCCACTGTTCAGAATGTACATAAGGCAAAAAAATTTGTAGGAATCCCTGGATTGGGTTGGAAGGGACTTTTAAAGGTCATCTAGTTCAATCCCCCCCTGCAGTGAGCAAGGATATCTTCAACTAGATAATGTTGCTCAGGGCCTCATCCAACCTGACCTCGAACATTTCCAGGGATGGGGCATCTACCACCTCTCTGGGCAACCTGTTCTAGTGTCTCACCACCCGCATTGTAAAAAAAAAATTCTTCCTTTCTTCATTTCTTCCTAGTCTGGATCTACCCTCTTTTAGTTTAAAGCCATTACCCAATGTCCTGTCACAACAGGCCCTGCTAAAAAGATTCTTCCCTTCTTTCTTATAGTCCTCCTTTAAGTATTGAAAGGCTGGAATAAGGTCTCCCTGGAGCTTTCTTTTCTCTAGGCTGAACAGTTCCAATTCTCTCAGCCTGTTCTCATAAGAGAGGTGTTCCAGCCCTCTGATCATCTTTGTGGCCCTCCTCTGGACCTGCTCCAACAGGTGCATGTCTTTCTGGCTCATATCCAGCTTTTCATCTATTAGTTATGTGATTTTACACAAACCTCCCAGGCAAGAAGTACAAGCAGTTAAATGTAAATGGAGGAAAAGGCTATTTTGAAATTGTTTCGCTAAATATTCCGAACATGGAGAAAATAAAATATTTGCTGTTAGATACTTGTCTGCTTCTTGTGTAAGGGTGAACAAAGTAAATTTAATACAGAACCTTAATATGTATTGTCTTCATGTGTTTACAGATTGAGAAATTATTGTCAGTTGCTGATTTTGGACCTTTAGAAGAAGAAACATTTCAAAATGATTCTAGGTGGGTTTTTTGAATCAGAATTGCACAAGTGTCTGTTTTCATCTCTGCTGGCCAACTTAAGTTGGGTATTATTTGACATAACAGAAAGTATGTATTAGATATGTACATTGTTGTTATCTCAGAGTTCAGTAAAGCGTGTTATGAGGAAATAGTAGAAGAGAGACTTTATGGAAGCACTTGCTGAAAAGGCATCTCAGCTTTTAAAGAGATCAGTTGGGCCCTTTTTTATTAACAGAAGAGGCTACAGAATAGCCTAGGATAAAACTTATATGTAATCATTCCAGAATTTAAATTTAGAGGACAGCATCTTATTTTGTGACTTAAGCTTTTTTTACAAAAGTTACACCTATTTATTAAAATTAAGGGAAAATACTTATTATATATGCTCTGGTTTACTTTTATATTTTAGAGTAGACACATTTTCATAGGCTATTTTGTCACTGGTTCTTGTGCAGAGGTACCTTGCCACAGACCACAGGTTTGCAAATACGGAAAGGAAAAGACTTTTTTATATATAAGTGGACCTCTGTGAAGAATGACTGGATTGTCGCTTGTAACAGTATAGTTTATATGCTTTCAGAGGCAACTAACCCATAAAGTGGAACAAAACTGGAACATATTGGAACACAGTCTTGGAAAACAGTTGGTTTTGATGTCTATGCTCTGAGTGACATAGTCATCAGACTTGTTACTTGCAGACTTAATACTTGTTCTGGTATTAGTATCATTGCTTTTATGAGGGAAATACTTTTAGAATTTCTAAGAATTCAGTGCTCAATGTGGTTCTTATAATTAGATTTTTAAAAATACTTTGCAGCAGTAATAAATTGTTTCTTGCTTGTAATTTTGTCATGAGGTTAAAAGTTCTGCATTTACCAGTACTCCTCCACTTGACCGCTTTTTTCTGGTCTAAGTTTGTTTTGTTATACATGAGTCACAAGTTTACTAATAAATCTCCCTAAGTTAACAAAAAGTAAATTAATTTGGCATTCTTCTGTGAGGGATTTTTGAGGTATAGGGCTGAACAATCTATTGTTTGAACTGGATGCTCTCAAAGCCAACAGCCTTGCACTTTTGTGCTGCAGTCTGCTGGTGGAAATGCCTTTGGTGCCTTAATGTCTCACAGAACAGTTCACCAGGTGCAAATCAGAAATAGATTCTTTGGGGAATATAGTGCTGTGCCAGACTTTCCCACAGGGCACCTAATATCTTCCTCTGTCTTGTGGAAATTCTTAAGTCCAGCTTAAGGTGCTATAAGCTGTCATTCATAAGGGGAGAATCGTCTCCCTCGACTTGCTGGCCACGCTTCTTTTGATGCAGCCCAGGATATGGTTGGCTTTCTGGGCTTCAAGTGCCTTTGTCTGGAATGTAGTTGTTTTATTGGCTTCCTGCTATTAAATCTGCTGACATACTGACAGGCTTATACACAGCCTGTCCTTGGACACAGGTATCTCTTCCTTTTTAACATAAGGACACAGTGCTGAACACAACGCATTAATAAAGTCAAACTGAAAACTTGAGCTTATTTCGGTGTTACTCAAGTTGTCACAATTAGCATTTCCCCTTAAAATATACATGGGGAAAAAAAACCCACAACATTTGTTTTCCTTTCCACAGTAAACTGTTCTCTTCAGCAATTCAGTCTTCAGATTCACCCATGCACTCTAATCTTTTTGGTATTGATCATGAACTGCTGAATAAGCAGATAATGGACTACAAAAGACTGAAAGTGTCAAGAGAGACAGAAAGCATTGCCTGGACAGAAGAGCAGCAGCAGCAGCTTTCTAAGCTTCGAAAGAAAATGAAAAAGAAAAAAATAAGGAATCCTCCTGATGATGATATTACACCACAGAAATACTTACTGGACAGGTACGATGCTGATTACTGGGATGATAACACTGAATCAGTCTCAGACCATGAGCTGGAGGATGAATTACAAGAAGAGGCAGATGATGGCAAAGCTCCGGGGCAGCCTACTGATAAACTGAAATGAGGTGAAAAGACTGCTGTAGATACTGAAATACTGGTTTTGTACAGGCTGTTTACCACTTCCTCTTTTAAACTAATAGGATTGCCACATGTGGGAACGGTTGCTAGCACAAGGTATGTAAGAAAACCAAAAGTGCTGTTTGTGACATTCTGTTAATGACATTCTGGCAAGCTGCTGCAGTTGTGCGACTTCCAGCTGAGGGCATTTTTCTAATAACAAAATATACATAGTGCAGCACTGAGTTAAAACTTCTTGCAATTCTGTTGATTATTTTCAATAAAATTACCATTTCTGTGTTTCTGTCTTCTTTTTTGGGCAGGGGGTGATCTGTATAAAAGTAATCACAAAGTGATGGTGTCTGTTATAGTAAGGTCAGCAAGGAAGAGGGAAGCAAGATGATGACAGTGGTGTTCAAAGGGCAGCCTTCAGCACACAAAGACAGGACAGGATATTCTGTAGAGGACCTAGTCTAATGGGGGAACTCATTACACAAGAAGGTGAAACTCATTTAAATTACGGCCAATGAAGTTACAACCCTGAAAGAAAACAAATTTATTTATTTTATTATTTAGAAATTTGCAGCTGTGCAAGGGGAACTGCAACCAGAAAAGAAGGGACAACTGTTCATCTGTTGGGTAAAATTGGGCAAAACATTGACTGTGACTGAAAAAATGTATTAAAAACTCAAACCAGGGGGAAAGCATGCCCCAGTAACAGATTTGGAACTGGATAGGGAATAATCTAAAAAGTGAGAATAAAGTTTTCTGGCTCAAAGCAAGTGAAAAATAATAGCATGAGTGTATAACGTCAGAAGGCCTGAAGCTTCAAAGTAAGTTATAACTAACAATGTAGTAAAAAGAAATTATACCCAAAATAAGGAACGTTTAATTCCATTAGTTAATGGAGAAGTAAAAAAAACGACTAGATGATCCCTAGAGGTTCCTTCCAACCCCTACCATTTTGTGAATCTGTGATGAAGATGAGGTTGCACTATAGTATGTTGCTCCATTGTTTTAAGATTTAAAAGACCCTGAGTATAAGATCTAGAATAAAAAAAAAAATAGTCTGAAGGATTTTTAGGTTGAAGAGAGTTCAGGTCAGCAAAGAACACTGAAATTCACTGTAGGTGATTTAGTAATCCCTTTGAAGCATATTCTGAAGATTGCCTGTAAGAATACAGAGAGGATATGGGCTATGAATGACTATAGGATATACACCTCTCATATTTGAATCAATGTGATTAGTCAATGACAGTTTTTTAAAAAACACAAGAGCTTTTATCGCTTCCTATGGCTGTCAATCCAAACGTTTCCAAACACTGTGGGGCGCTACAAGTAGATCCTTCAGATCTAAGTTTCAGACCAAAAGGAAAGAAATACCTCAGTTATCCCACCAATCTGGTTATTTTTCTGAAGACCTGGTCCTATAAGTTGCTAATTTTGAAGGCATTGAAAACATAGTTCCTCTGCTTCATTTTAGCCAATCAGTTTGATTTCTCTGACTCCTCTAAGACTCTTGCTGTGAAACTCTTTATGCATTTTGTATCTTTACAAAACATGTCTCTCCAGCAGAACTGCTGAGTAACACTGCCGTGTTGCAGACAGGCTGACAGCAAGAAGTTTACTAACCCTCTCCAAAACATGTAACTCAAAGAGGGCAAGTCTCCTCAGAAAAGCCACTGACAAAAATGGCATCATGCCAGGGAAACTAGAAAACCAAGATGCACATTCCACTGAAATGTTCTGTCCAAAGAATTACTTATTTGTAATGAAAGCTAATCTACCCTTAAGACTTGCTTGCATATCTAAAGCCAAAAAATGTAGAATAAAAGCTCAGCAAAGAGAAAGGAATTAGTATATTGCCTAATGCTTTGTCATTTTGGCCTATATCTAACTGCAGGCGGATAAGTGAAGACAAAAAGGTTTAAAGATTTCAAAACTCTATAGAATGTGCCCTATCAAACCAGAAGAAAATTTTCATTAACTAGGAGTGATGAGTTGCATGCATGTTTTTCTTGTAGTCACTGATAGCAGATTGCTGCACTGCACTCATTTCTGCTTTAAAATCTACTATGGTGAAAGACAGTCACGCTCATAAGCACCTAACCAACAAATAGCACCATCACACTTGAAACTGTAAGAATAAAAATGCAGAAATGTTTGTTGTGGTAATCATGTCTGACTTCTTTGGCAATATGCTCTTTGGGGAGTCTGTCTTACCTGGTGGGCTTTGCTCAAACTTACTGGAAAACAAATTCTGATGGAGAACACTTACAGTCAATTTCAGTTAATTACTCTCTTTTGGGCTCCAAGAAATAGGTAAGGAAAGCAAGAGAGAGAAAACAAAGCCATGGAAATGCACATAGTAAAATGGCAGTGCTACAGCAGGTGTGTTGACATCTGTGGTGTCTTGTAAAGGTGAAGTGCTGGGGCCTGGGCTGTGGGCCCCGAGTTGGAGTTGACCTGTGGATGAGTCACAGCCCAGGAACGTGTTTTGTTCCCCAAGGCCCCAGAGGCAGAACCTGGCCCACCTGTGTGAGGCCCCAACTGCCCCCAGGTGATTGTGGTTGGGGTGGTGGGCGAGGCCAGAGAGATAACCCGGAACCAGATCAGTCTGAGAAGCAGCAACAAGGAGCTGCTCAGTTTGAAGAAAGTTCCTGAGGAAGAGAGTTCCTGTAATAGATGAAGACTAAAAGATGAAGGCATGCTGAGGAAATGTTGCTGAGCTTGGTGTGGGCTGGAGGAAGCTGAGAATTAGCAGCACAAAACTGGCGTGGTCTGGCGTAGCCAGAAGGCAGCATTTACTTTGACATGAAGGTTTTAAAGGGTGCTAGGTGCTTCCTTTGGTGCTAGACTGAAAACTGTGTCTCCACTGATGTGTGTGTCAGGAGAAGGAAGCTTTTTTACTTTTTCTTCTCCATTTTTACTTCTATTTACTTCAGTGGAAAACTTTGGTTCAGGATTTTGTAGCAGTTGCAGTGATTCACAAGACATTGAGGCCAAAGCATCTGAAACTGAGCACACCACCACCATATGTCCCTGTAGTATGTTATGAAGGCTCACAGCACAAATGGGAGCTCTTTTCATTCACTACCAAAAAGCAATGAGGTCTGCTGCAGAAGAGAGGAAACACTGCCCAGGGCAGTCTCTCTACAAGAAGATTTTTGGGTAGAAGCAATAAAGTACCATGTCCTGCAGAAAATGCGCAAGATACTTCTCCAGGCTGGATGCAATTATTCACCTTATCTCTACTCAGATTTCACTCTTGCCTGAGAACTATGACTACACTGAAACTCCCCTTCCCAGCTGGGAATGGAGTCCAGTTTCTGGCTTTGGGAGACCCTCCCCTTTGCTGAGGGAAGGGAGGGCAGGCTTCGGGGCTGCTGAGGAGCTGCTGCTAACATAGACCTTGCTGCAAAACTGACACCTGAATTTGGCAGCTTAGTTACTTCAAAGAGTCTTTGCTGAAGAACATGATTCCAGCAGCTGATAAGCAGCAAAATTGTGCATATTTGGTCAATGGAAAGTCAGCTCAAGTATTTTTCTTCTTGTCACCAATTGTGAGAAAAGGGGAGTCTTTCAGTCTTTCCTCTCCCAAACTCTCCTGTTTGCAAAGTTTCCACTGGAAATTAGACTTTTTTAAAAAAGGAGAAAAATGTATTTTTGGCAGTTTGCAACCAAGAATGGCAGAAAAACCTGTGGGGGACAGGGACAGGCTGGGACAAGCTCTGTGCGCTCACCAGTATTTGAAGGCTAACAGAAGCCAGCCAGGTGCTTTCTGTGCATCAGTCTGATTTGGATGCTTTAACTCTTAACTTCCTCATGTGTACCTCTGACTGCTTCGTTCAGGAGCTTGACATCTGCATTTCTATTTCTGTCATAGCAGCAGCAGTTGGCGGGAGTCAACACTTCTATTAGAATAGGAGCAAATGCCTATCACTTAGTCCCAGACACTCAGGATGCCATCTCTTTTTTGGTGTTTAACTCCTGGTAATTGTTTCCCTCTTGTGTTAAGATCTGTGGGATGGAAATCTTTAAAAGTCACTATTCTGAGTGCACCTGTTATTGAATTCTTGCTTTTTATTTATGTTGATAGGCTATTTGCAGGCAGATTCCTAAGACACTTGTAATGATAAATAAATACCACAGTTTGCAAGCACAAGTGGTCAGACTTGCTTCTACTTTTCCACATAGGTTTTGCCTTTCAGTTTTATGAACTGTGCCATCACTTTGCTGTTTTGATCTTTCTGGGGAAATTTCCAGTAGGTTTAAAAAGGAGATGGGATGCTGCAATCCCAGTGAAGAGTGGTGAGATGAGCAGAGGCAGAACGGAACTGGTCTGCAAAACAACGCTGTGTCTGGTGCTGTTAATTTCTGATCTTCAGGTCCTAGCATTTTTGATCTCTGAATATATGCCATTTCCTGGATGATTCTTAACACGTTTTGTTTGAGAGTGCCCAAACTTAACCCTTTTTTTTCCCACTTTTTGGTTTTGAGGCTGCATTCCAGATGACTGGCTTTGACAGTATTTATTTTTCTTTTCTCTTTTCAGACAGGTCAGCTATTTCAAGGTAAGCCACACATTATGGGATAGTTGATGATATATGGCTGTATACTAGAAGGGGAAAAAGGAGAATGCACTTCAAACCACTGCTTTTATTCACCATGAACTGAAAAAGTTCTGAGTAACTGCAGCTGAAAGGGAGTTCACATTGAGTTAGTGTGGGTTATCTTGCTCACGCTTATTGCTGTGGTATTGGAGAACAAGTTCGAGATCTGTTTAATCTAGAGAGGCTCTTTTTCAGGTCTGTGGCACAGGGAGAGGCTTCCCAATTCCCTGATGTTCTGCTCAGGTATCTGTGGGACCTGCTTGCTGCTTTAAGAAATGGGTCAATGAAGCAGTGTGGGATGTAGTTGACTTAGCTGTGATTGCTTTGCAGACTGGAGTTAGATACAGCAAACATACCATTAAATTTCACAAGTATGATTCTGAAAACACATGAAAGGACTGGGGAGAGAGTGAAAAAAGAGGTGCCATTTCTTCATTAGATCATTCTTTAATTTTTACAGGGGCATACATCTGTCAACTAACACATTACATCAAACTGGCAGAACTTTTGAAAGTGTTTCTAGCACCTCTGTCTCTACTATACCAGTATACAGTGTATATTTAGAGAACTATGTAGTCACATGGCACAAGACAAATTTTTTTTTAGGACTGTCTTTAAGCTATCAGTCAGGACCTTTACAGCATTACTTGTCAGGTATGAATACAGCTTTTATACGATAGAACCACTGAATGATTTGAGTTGGAAGTGATATTTAAAGATCATCTAGTCCAACCCCCCTGCCATGGGCAGGCACATCTTTTATCAGACCAGGTTGCTTAAAGCTTCCTCCAGCCTGACCTTGAACACTTCCAGTGATGGGGCACCTGCAACTTCTATGGACAACCTGTTACAGCATCTCACCACCCCCATTGCAAAGAACTTCTTATATCTAATCTAAATTGATTCTCTTTTCATTTAAAACCGTTACACCTTGTCCTATTACTACATTTAAAGAACAGTGCAATCATCAAGCACAGTTAATGGGGGTTCACAAAGGGAAAATCCTATTTAACTAATTTGTTATCTCTATATGACAAGGTCACTCACCTAGTGGATGAAGGGAAGCCAGTAGATGTCATTTTTCTGGATTTTAGTAAGGTTTTTGATACTGTCCCTCACAGCATACTTCTGGACAAGTTGTCCAACTATGGGACGAGCAGGTAGATGGTACATTGGGTGAAGAACTGAATGGCAGGGTTTAAAGGGTTGTAGTGAATGGGACTACATCTGGCTGGCAACTGGTCACCAGAAGTGTTTCTCAGGGCTCAATCCAAGGGCAGTTCTGTTCAATATTTTTATCAACAGTTTGGGGTTACATTAACAACTCAGGGGTTGCATGCATCATTAGCAAGTTTGCTGGTGACACTATACTGGGAGGTGTTATTGACTCATTCAAGGGACAAGTGGCCTTGCAGAGGGATCTTGAGCACTGGGCAATCATCAATGTCATGAAACTGAACAAGAACAAATGCTGGATTCTGCACCTGGGATAAAGACTGGACACAAGTCTAAACTGGGAGAGGAGTGGCTGCAGAGTAGACCTGAAGAAAGGCATCTGGGGGTACTGGTAGGCAGCAGGCTCTGTAGGAGTCAGCGGCATGCCCTGGCAGCCAAGAGGGCAAACTGCATCCTGGTATGCATCAAATACAGCAAAACAGCTGGTTAGGAGAAGGGATTATCCCACTGCATTTACTGACCTCGCCTTGAGTGGCTGGTGCAGCCTCACCTTGAGTAGTGTGTGAATTTTGGGGCCCACGGTTTAAAAAGGATGTTAAGATACTTGAATGCATCTCGAGGAGGGAGCCAAAGGTCATGAAAAGGGTGGTAGGAATGTCCTCTGAGGAGTGAACTGGGTTTGTCTACTTTGATTACAAGGATGCTAAGTGGTGACCTCATTGCTCTCTATAGCTTCCTGAGGAGGGAAAGTGGAGAGGGAGATGTGACTCTCTTCTCCCTGGGATCCAGTGCCAGGACCCATGGAAATGGCTCAAAGCTGCGTGCCTCAGGAGAGGTTTGGACTTGACATGAGGAAACATTTCTTTACTGAGAGGGTGGTCAAACCCTGTCACAGGCTTCCTAGGGAGGTGGTCCAATGCTCTATGCTGGTCAGTGTTGAAGAGGCATTTGGACAACACCCTTAATAACATGCCTGAAGTGGTCAGGCAGTTGGACTTGATGATCATTGTAGGTCCCTTCCAACTCAACTTTCTGTTCTAATCCAGTCCATTATATTTAAACTCTCTTTGTCTTTCTTATAAGCCCTCTTTATACATACTGAAAGACTGCAATAACATCTTCCAGAGCCTTCTCTTCTCCAGGCTGAACAACCCCAATTCTCTCAGCCTGTCTGCTTAGGAGAGGTGTTCCAGCCCTCTGGCCATTTTTGTGGCCCTCCTCTGGACCTGCTCTAAAAGGTCCATGGTCTTCCTTGGGCTGGAGGCTCCAGAGCTGGACACAGTACTCCAGGTGGTGTTCCATGAGAGCGCAGTAGAGGGGGAGAATCACCTCCCTTGACCTGCTGGCCACAATTCTTTCTGTGCAGCCCAGAATACAAATTTGCTTTCTGGGCTACAAATGCACATTGCCAGCTTAGGTCCAAGTTTTCATCCACCAGTATCCCCAAGTCCTTCTCTACAGGGTTGCTCTCATCCCCCTGTTTATACTGTTACTGGTAATTGCCTGGACTCAGGTACGGAACCTTGCACTTGGCCTTGTTGAAATTCATTAGGTTCATATGGGCTAACTTCTTCAGCCTGTCAAGGACCCTCTGGATGGCATCCCTTCCCTCTAGCTTATCAGCTGCATCGGTCAGCTTGGTGTCATCTGTAAACTTGCTGAGAGTGCACTCAATTCACTGTCAGTGTCATTAATAAAGATATTGAACAGTATCAGTTCCAATATGGACTGCTGAGGGACACCACTTATTACTGATCTCCATTTGGACATTGAGACATTGACTGCAGCCCTTTGCATGCTAACATCCAGCCACTTTCTTAGCAATCGAATCCATCTCTCCAATTTAGAGACAAGGATATTGTGTGGACCATGCCAAAGGCCTTACAGAAGTCAACATAGGTGACATCAATTGTTCTTCCCTTGTCCACTGATGCAGTCTCTCCATCACAGAAGGCTACCAGATTAGACAGGCAAGCCACCAGATTAGTCAGGTGGCTGTGATGTAGTCATATACTTACTAAAATACAGTTAGTATATGGTACTACAGCTAACTGTCCTAATTGCAGAAATGTTAGAATAAATATTATGCAGAATATGCAGTAATGTTCAGGTGGCCAATATCTGTGTTACGGTTTTTGACACTCCACCCTGAGTTATGAGACAGCAAAGTTCCCTTAGGTGGAGAATCCAGAATACATTAACAAAAAGAGAGACTTTAATGCATGGGTTTACCTTATGGAGAAGTATATTGATACAACAATTTTATCTTCAAAGCAGAGTCTTCAATTAATAAAAATTCAGCACAGTGTAAATTCCCTGCTCCTGATATAACTATTCTGAGTACGGTGGCTCATCATCTGAAACTGAGAATTGCAGTAATATGCATGTTAATTGTCTTTCTCTTAAAACGAATAACTTTTATTTCTATATCTGTCTATTGCTATCTTTTTTTTACTGGAAGTGTCATTTCTGCCTGATGGGCTACAGATAACAATGTTATTGCTCTCCATTGGCCTCAGTTTGGTAGTTTTAAAGTAGAGCAATAAATGTGTAAGAGATGTGCTGAACTAGCGTGCTTGGGTGACTTGAAGGATCACGAATACAAGTAACTTAAGTTCAGAAGGACCCATGGACTTTCCCTCTCTTCTCCCTGGGATCCAGGGCTATTTAAAAATTTTTTTTTTTAGGTAAGTGTTGATCCAGTAAAGAGATTCCACTGGTTGTTTCTTCTCAAGAGCACTAATGACAATTAGGTTTGTCCCATGTGTTTAGAAAGGCCCTACGCAACTTTGCTTGAATTATTTCTGTTCTTAAATGGCCATCCCTACAGTCCTCCTCAAATCTCTCATACACAGATAAATATACAAGTAACTTGAAACACCATAGAGCCTTGCCCTGCTTTGTGATTAACTCACTTAGGCTGTTTTTTTCCAGATATGCAAGACATGGGTGGAAAGAGTGATAGCTCTTAATAGAAAATGAATACATCAACTACATGAATTTCTCCCCCTTACCCTTAGCATATCCCTGAGGTCTGCCATTGCTTGGACTGAGACTCTTTAGGTCAGTGGCTGCCAACACAAAACCCTTAGAAAAGTGCTTTACAGGTTTTTAGTACGCCTATGAGTGGTTCTTGGCTATCAGAAAATCCTCCCATGTTGTGCTTTGTAGATGCACCTAGAAAGCTCCATTTGCAGAAGTGCAGATTGGGATTTCATAGCAACAACACTAGGAAACTGATCCATCCCTAGATTTTCTTTCTCCGATTCTACTGCTACTTGCATCCTACCCTTTTCAGCCTAACTGCATCTGAAGTAGTTGAACTAGGAACTGATCATAAAATTAACAACAACAAAAGAAACCTGACTCCTTGTCTGAAAGGGAATGAAATAAAATGAAATCACAGGTGATTATAGGACAGAAGGTGAGCAACAGGAGTTCCACAATGAGAGGAACAGACAAGCTTCTGTATGTGAGGCAGAATGAGACCCAAGGTAATACTGATTTTGCTTAACAGGGAATAGGATTGCAACTGCAATCCTTGCACTGTCCTGCTACAGGGTTAGTTTGGCCTGTGTTAAATAGTTTAAAATATTAAACCTAGCAGGTGTTAAGATGAGTGCATATATGACTAAAATAATGAATGTCATCATGAGTGTGCCAGTTTTGGCTGGGGTAGAGTTAATTTTCTTCATAGTAGCTAGTATGGGACTACATTTTGGATTTGTGCTGAAAAAAGTGTTGATTATTGAGGGATGTTTCTGTTATTGCTGAGCAGTGTTTGCAGAGTCAAGGCCTTTCTTCCTTCTCACCCCACTCCACCAGTGAGTAGGCTGGGGGTACACAAGAAGTCGGGAAGAGACACAGCTGGGACAGCTGATCCTAAATGAGCAAAGGGATATTCCATACTGAATGGTGTCATGCTCAGTATATAAAGCTGGAGGAAGAAGAAGGAAGAGGGAGATGTTTGGAGTTGTGGTGTTTGTCTTGCCAAGTAACTGTTATGTGTGTTGGAGCCCTGCTTTCCTGGAGATGGCTGAACACCTGCCTGTTGATGGGAAGTGGGGAATGAATTCTTTATTTTCCCTTGCTTGTGTGCACGGCTTTTACTTTACCTTCATCTCAACCCACAGTTTTCATACTTTTACTCTTCCAATTCTCTCCTACCATCCCGGTGAGAGTGAGGGAGCGGCTGTGCGGTGCTTAGTTGCAGGCTGAGGTGAAACCACAGCAAAGAGCCATGTTGCTCTACACACACCATCTATGTATATGTCTTTAAAAACAGGAAGTCAATTGCACAATTGCATTTTAGAAGCTAAGTTTCAAAAGACTTATTATGTCACTTTAACCATGTGAATTTTGTAAAATAAACAAAGTGACACTTGTTGTAAGCATGAGCTGGCTCAGAGCAGGGACAGGAGCTCCTCCACCAGAGTCAGTGGTGCACAGGCTGTGGGAAGCAGTGACGTGTCTTCCTGTGAAGTATTTCACTGCATGCAGACTACAGTAACATGAGAAGGCCACAAAAGCCTCGTTGTCTGCTCTGTAGCTCATTGCGGTGTATTGGGTACTTGTAGGTCCCAGAGAGGCAGAAGTGTTGAGGACTACGATCTTGCTTTTTTCAGTGTCCTCTGGTGGCTTATAAGTCACTAGAGAAAGGAAAAAAAAGCAAAGAAGGTTTTTTTTTTCCAATGGAGGCAGTTTGGACTTATTTGGGAAACTAAATTGTCAATTAAGCTCCTAATTTCCATTTGGTTTTAGTGGTAATGTCCAAACTTCCTACAGGTACAGGAAAATTAACCTTAGGTACATGGTAAGCTCTAATTCTTTCCCACTTTCTATTTGGAAAAGTTCATCTATGTTCAGCAACATTCAAATTGTGATAATTGTGTTATAGACTTCTCAGGTAGTATCTGTTGTCTTTTTTCTTTTATAATAAGAGGAATTACAAAGTGGGAAATTATTTTCCACCCTCCCAAGGCTGATAGAGGTTAATTAAAGTAATGGTCTCCTAATAGAAAAACATCCCCCTGCCCCAAACACTGATAGGAATGGAGATTGTGGTATGTGGCATCATGGACCTAGAAAAATGCACAGCAAAGTCTTTTGAACTGTTTGCCTCATGTATAAATACTCAGTGCTGTGCAGTACCGACAATTAGATTGGGCCACAAATAAGCATAACCACCAAGTGATTATAAAAGCACCAAATCTTGCTAGAAGTGGTAGAGATTGAAAGAGAAATTCTTGAAAGCGTCTGTTCCCAACACCACTTGTTCACTAACAGCAACACTTCAGTTAATTCTGTTTCTCAGGTCAAGTTTTTGAGCTGTTTAAAGTGAGTGCAAGGATCAGAAACATCCCTCCAAGGGACCTGTTGTTCTGTATCGTGTGTTCATTTTTAATTGCAATCAGAGTATAAACATGGGCTGCTGAGAATTAGGCCAGCCATGGCTTTGCATGTTCAAGCCTTGGAAACCTCTAAGGATGGGGGTGCCACAATCTCCCTGGGTCAGTTTCAGGGTTGTGACACCTTCAGATTAAAAAAATGTTTCTTGATGATCAATCTGAACATCCTTACTTGCAACTTGTGGTCACTGTCCTTCATTTTACCATCTGCCATTATTGAGAAATGTTTGGTCCTGTCATTTTTGTAATTAACCTTGAAGTAGGTCTAAATTGCTATTAGATTGTCCCTCAGGCTTCTCTTCACTAGACTGAACCAACCTAGCTTTCTTGCATCTTGGGCGTACCCTATCAAGCACCACAGATTTGACATCTAGCTTCTCTGAGTAGTTGTTTTGCTGTCCCTCACTTTCTCAAACTGTGCTTGTATGCACATAGGTGAGAGGAGACTTCATCTGGGAAGACTGAGGTTAAAACACATGCTTCAGCCTTTTCTGTGTTGCTTACCAATAAGATGCACGTATCATTCATCAATGGACCCATAGTTTCTCTTGACGTCCCTGCTGCAACTATACTTGTAGAAATCCTTCTTGTTGACCTTTTTATACCTAGAAAGTTTTAGTTCCAGCTTGGCTTTGGCCTTCCTGATTTAATCCAGAATAGCCTTGCACTTACAATTTTCCATTCCTGCCTGCCACTGTTTCCCCTCTTGTGTGCTCTCTTTTTGCTTTTCAGTTCAAAAGCAGAGAGCAGCAAAGCAGGGAGCCCCACCTACTCTGCTTCTTTTCTACCTTGAATAAGCCAATGTCCACTTCCCCAGAGTCCAACCCCCCGCTTACCTTCCTAGCCTTTCTTCAGATCCTAAATATGATCTGGTGGTCACAGCAACCCAAATTGCTGTCTACAGTCCTATTTGCCATCTCTTCCTCCCCATTTGTAAGAAGCAGGTCAAAGTAGCATTACTTGGTTGGCTTGTCTAGCATTTGCGTTCAGAAATTGTCAGCAGAGGAGCCTAGGAAACCCATGGACTGCTTGCACAGTCCTGTTTTACCATCCTAGAACATATCTGGATGATTGAAATTCCACATGAGGGCAAGGGCTTGCAATTCTCATAGCTCTTTATAGCTCAGCTACTTCATCCTCTTACTCTGACAAGCTGTAAAAAAGTCCACCATAGCTTTTTATTCTGATTTTCAGGCAGAGACTCTCAGCCTGCAGTGTCACACCGTAGCTCTGCACAGTGTCCTGCTCTTCACAGACATACATATATATATTTACCTATGTGTTCAGTGCATGCACTTTGGAACTGATCATTAGTAGCACTTTAAAAATCTAATTCAAGACAGGATAAAAAATGTTGATCCATTTATTTACACTAAGTTACAAAATAGCTGACTAGCAGGGCAAATGTAAAAGCTGCTCTTGGCTCAGCGGATGATGGGTTTAACTTACAAGTCAGTATCAATGGATACATTCATGTTACCTAGAAAAAACCTTACTTTTCTGCACCCTTTCCTACTTAGCTACCTGACTGCTGTGTTGGTAGGTAGGTCACAAGACAGTGAATTCCAGCATGGAAAGGTGTGGGCAATTACTATCTCTCAGGATCCACTGGTATCTTTGCTGGAAAGGCAGACAGGAAAGTTGCAAGAATGCTCACAAAGCAGAAAAGGAAAGCCATTCTCTATTTCTCTTTAAAAGGTCTAGGACTTCTAAGTAATTTAAATATTAAAAAATTAGTTTCTCAATCTTGACACACAATACTTGTATGCTTTTAGTTTTTATGGACAAGAGCAGACCCCAGTGAAGTTAGAATAAACACTTAGCTGGTGCCTAAAGGTTAATATTGATGAAAAACCAGTCAAACTGCCTAGTTGGTTAGAATAATGTTGCTGTATTATTGCTGAAAGGTGCAGCAGAGATGTTTAGTTCTGATTAGCTGATTAGATCATCCAGATGCGTGACTGACTGGACACATGTTTGCACTGAACTGATCTCTGAAATGGCTCCTGCTATCAGGGACAAATATGAAAAAACCACAACAGAGTGCACAGCTACAGCCAGCCTGCTGGCTTCATAACCCAGCTGGCAATGCAAAAAACATTTTAGATCCATAATGACATTGTGCATATTGAACTAATTGTGGTGGAAGCCCAGGTTATCTGAAAACATTGTCTTCTGTTTATAGATTTGGCATCCTTCATTTTGAAGAACTTCTGATACTTAGTCCAATGGTGCAACTCTGTTACAAATAATAAGCAGCCCCATAAAATTTACTTGTTTGCCACAACGGTCAGCTGAAGGCAGGGAACACCTGATACCCTTGTATGATAGTTCCTCCACAGAGCACTTTCCTCCCAGTTCCCCGTGCAGCTAAGCAGAACACCCTTTCACTGGCTGAATGCCTGGTCATGTACCACAGTTACAACGACTGGCATCATGGAAGAACTGAGCACTGTAACTCCCACCTGAGTGGTTTTAAGGTCAAGGTATACACAAAGAAAGCAATTTCCTTACAAAATATATGCACAAATACAGGAGGCGCAGAATCTGTGGAAACAATTAAATTAAAAGACAGCTTTGTCATTCCTTTTTCTTCCTCCAGCATCTAAGCTTCCTCCCATTTTGAAAATGATGGGCTGCTTGCTGTTCACAACCCCCTGACTGATAAGTCAGCAATTCTGTACCCTTAGGTTACCCTTCATGGAAGATGATCTGGGATTAGGGACTGCCACTTCTTTTTTCCTCTAGAAATGGTTATGGTTATTTAGATTCATATCTTCTGCAGTCCTCTGGAGAATTTTTTAATCCTTCCATTAAATAGAAAGGATTTTTGAGCTTTGTCCTAAATAATGAGGGACTGTCTGGTCCCTCCTTAAGTGTGGAAGTGCTTAACATACCACACACCCGAGTTTGCTAAAAACTGACAAGATAATATCTGGCTCTCTCCTAAGCAGTTAGCCCACTATGGGACAATTTCTTAACATTATGCAACTCTTGGTCAAAGCAATTTTATATGAACCCTGTATTATATGCAACCATGTCTTTTACAACCATGTCTAGAATTAATACACACAGAACATTTCTGGCTTGTGTTGAAGACCAGACACAAAGGTGGTGATGGCAGCATGGGTAGCTGAGAAATATAATGACATTTCAAAGCATATAAGAGAGACCACACTAAGTTCCTAAGCATCCAGGTAGGATGAGAACTCCAGAGATCTGTGGCAAGGCTGAACAAATGTTATGTCTGGAGGGCTTTCATATTAGTGGCTCCAAACACAATCCTGGTATTAAAAATATGATCAGAACTAGGCTTCTCCCAAGGACCCCTAGTGCTTTGAAGAAATACATGCTTCCCAATCACTGCCATGCTGCTCCTCCTTCGCTGGCATTTAATCCAATCAAATCTGTTCAGCTGTATTAAGCCAATCTTCACAACAATCTCACATTTTCTCCACCTTTTTTAACATTTTTTTTGGTGGTCACGAATCTACTACCTTCTATGACCTTTATGATCTTTCTGAGATTTCAGCAGCCTTCATCTGGTCCTTGCTAGCCAAATCACAGTATGCGGCAAACTATCAGGATAAGATAACATGAAGACTCTAATCTTGGTAAGGCAGTCTTAGAATATCATCTAAATTGGCCTTTTCATCTGTGCTTTTCAAGCAATACTTAGAATTTGAAGAAGAAAAATTGTATGCACCTAAATTATTCAGAATTTGCTTTGATACATTGACAGGACCAATCCATTCTTCTTCCAACCTTGATATTTCTAGTCAAGATCAGCCACCAAAACATTATCTCCTTGCTGTACTATCATCTGACCTGTGTACCTCTCACACTCAACATAAGCTTAATCTCTTATAAAATATAAGGAAACCTTTCTGTCTTCTTTAGGAATGTGTCAAGACAAGACATCTGAAAGATTGTATAACGGAATAATCTCTTAAACTTTTTAGATAGTGGGACTTGGATTTATATGTCAACTCTGGGAGAGGGAGCAGCACCACAACCATTTTTTCATTCAGCTGAAACATCTCATTTCCAATAGTCAGTCTGCTGGTCATCAATGGTGGGCACTGCCTAAGCTGTCTAGAGGGACAGCTGTGATTCCACACTAACTGACATTTAATTCTCTATTGTTTTGTTTTCGGTCCCTCCCCCCCGCTCCCAGCAATATTTCATGAAACCTCTGAATCCATACAAGAGGACAGCTTGTTCAGGGTGATAGGTAGCTAGTTGTAAATTTAAATGTCTGTTCTCTTGTGCAGAGGGCAAAGGAGTTTCAAACCTAGAAATATTCAAATGCGATTATTATATTTTTAAAAAGGAACTTAAAATTTTTTGAGATTGACCATGAACATATAGCACCATATTTAAGGAATTGTGTTTCCTAATGGTATTCTCAAAGTAGAAATATTTGCACCTACTGAGGAATTACTTCCTGGATTACTGTGTGCATTTTATGATTATATTTTTTTACCAGATATATTTAATCTTTCTAGACATGCTTTTTTCAAATTTAGCTAAAGTGCTTCTAATGTAAATGAAACTGAAAATTTGCTGTTGATATTTGAAATTCAGAAATATCAGATTATTTCTAAAATTAATTATTTGATTAATGTTGAGTGTGAATTAGTGCCCAAGATACTTATTAGTGGATGGACCTGGAAAGATTCCCCATTCTTTTCTGGTTACCTTTACTTCTTAGGTTGTCTGAATTATTAATTATTTTCTACAACATAACCTGGATTTTTAAGATCCATCTTTTTTAAGCCAAATAAGCCATATAGTTTAACAGTAACTTTAAATCTATTTTTGTAGGTAAAAACATCTTGATAAACATTGTTTTGTTTAGTAAAGAAAGTGATCTTGCTTCAGCTATACCTAGCAAGTAATCGTCATTTATTTTTACTCTGGAAATCTTTACATTATGTTCATATAAAAAAATATTCATATAGAATATGAGGAGATGTAATTTCATTAAGTATCCAAAAAAATACAACTGATTTAGGGATATCAAAGAGAAGTTATAATCATAGAATCATTTAGGTTGGAAAACACCTCTAGGATCATCAAGTCCAATCTTTGTCCAACATCTCCCTGACTCCTAGACCATGTCTTGAAGTGCCATACCTACTCGTTTTTTAAACACCCCCAGGGATGGCAACTCCACCACCTCCCTGGGCAGCCTGTTCCAGTGCCTGACCACTCTCTCAGTAAAGAACTTCTTCCTAATATCCTATCTAAACCTCCCCTGGTGCAACTTGAGGCCATTTCCTCTTGTCCTGTCATTAGTTACTTGGGAGAAGAGACCAACACCAGCCTCGCTACAACCTCCTTTTAGGTAGTTGTAGAGAGCAATGAGGTCTACTCTCAGCCTCCTCTTCTCCAGGCTAAACAATCCCAGTTCCCTCAGGCGCTCCTCATATGACATATTCTCCAGACCTCTCACCAGCCTCGTTGCCCTTCTCTGTACTCTCTCCAGCACCTCAATGTCCTTCTTATTCTGTGGTGCCCAAAACTGGACACAGTGCTCAAGGTACAGTCTCACCAGTGCCGAGTACAGGGGCACAATCACCTCCCTACTACTGCTGGACACACCATTTCTGATACAGGCCAGGATGCCGTTGGCCTTCTTGGCCACCTGGGCACACTGCTGGCTCACGTTCAGCTGGCTGTCCACCAGCACCCCCAGGTCTTTTTCCTCCAGGCAGTTTCCAGCCACTCTTCCCCAAGCCTGGAGCATTACATGGGGTTGTTCTGATTGAAGTGCAGGACCCGACACTTGGCCTTGTTAAACCTCATACAGTTGGCCTCAGCCCATGGCTCCAGCCTGTCCAGATCCCTCTGCAGAGCCTTCCTACCCTCAAGCAGATCAACACTCCCACTTCATTTTGTGTCATCTGCAAATTTGCTGAGGGTGCATTCGATCCCCTTATCCAGATCATCAATGAAGGTATTAAACAAGACTGGCCCCAGAACTGAGCCCTGGGGGATCCTGCTTGTGACTGGCCACCAATTGGATTTAACTCCATTCATCACAACTCTCTGGGCTTGGACATCCAGCCAGTTTCTAACCCAGCAAAGAGTCCACCTGTCTGTGCTATGTGCTGCCAGCTTGTTCAACAGGATGCTGTGGGAGATGGTGTCAAATGCCTTCCTGAAGTCCAGGCAGACAACATCAACTATCTTGCCCTCATCCACTAGGCAGGTCACCTGGTCAATTAAGTTTGCCTAGAGTTAATTTTGCCTAGATATTATATCTGTCATGACATGATCTACTGGTTTTGTTAATATTACCTAATGAAGACTGAGGCTGGAGAGTGGCACATGTTTGTGTCACCGTTTCCAATGTGTCTACTTTCAGCACAGAAATTAAGACCCATTGTGCACTTCCCAAACGGCAGCTTGGGTTTTAAAAAGTTCTCAAGAAAGTCTCATGCCACATAACTATGTCAGTGTCACACAGCATAGAGTGAAAACAGCAAGTTGTGATTAAAGAGTTTTATTATGGTAAATATGAGAATAGAGTCCCTGGAAAGAGCTTCTCTATCCATTTTTTACTTTACAATGGCACTCAGGTTTTTTTACTCTGTCAACCTTTTATCTTCTCCAGCATTGACTTGGCAATGTGCTTCAAGCTGTTCAAACAACCAGATTTTTTGAATGTGGTTATATTTTGCATAATTTCTGCTTGCCCACCATTGTGCTTTGCCTTTTCTTTCTGCTTGTTTCTTGGCTTCCTTTTCTTCTACAAGAGAAGCTCCTTCATTCTTGATAAAATCTTGCTTGATAATCTATTGCATTCAGCAAGAGGCTTTCTAGACTTCAGTGGAATTGGGGCCTGATCTAAGGAACAGGCTGTGCGGGCTTGCATCACCAACTCTGAGCACAGTAGATATCCTGCTATTTTAATTGTACTTAAGTGAAAAGTACTTTAGCTCTTAATACATAATTTTGTTTGAACTAAAGAATTCAGAAGTTATTACTATAGGGTATTGTTACTTACAAAGGATGGATTGGAGAAGGTCTCCTGAAGGAAACAGAAGAATGGGGTGGCAGTAGGAGACTGGCACATCGCTCCTTTGGAAACTCTTCCTAGATCTTCTGTTTCTCCAGAATCATGGCAGCACCACAAAAATCAGTGAAACATCTTTTACCGACAAATTAAACATGCGGACTATGCAGAGGGAGAACCTGTAACTTCTACTTGTTGGGAAGAGATTTTGTAAAGTAATTACATTAATCTTTAAACTTCTAGAATAGGGCAATGAAAATATTCATCAAGCAGTTCTGAAAATGATCACTTAGACTGGTAGAAAATGTATTGAAGAGTTGAAGAGAAAATGTATTGGCTGAAAATTCCTGTAAAAAGGCAGAGCTCCCCTCCATCCTCTTGTACTTCCCCAGAAGAGCCATCTAGGTCAGTGCTGGTTTGGAATCTTACTCCAGGACCTGGAAGGTAGCTAAAAAAGTTAATTCTCCTGGCTTTTCTTGAGACTCTGAGGAGTCCCTTCTGCCAGCCCAACTTGGCTGTGCTCTTTGCTCCTGCTGTTCTGCTTGGAGGTAGTCAACAGGAGAGCTGAAGTTGTGAATCTTGCCCAAAGGAAGCAGACAGGGCTGAGGGTTCACAAGTCACTAGGACCTGCCAAAGCGCTCTCGTGCTGTTGTTGCTTCCTCCAGAACGGAACTGTCCAACATTATAAGGAAAAATACTAATGTTACTGTTAAATGTTAATTAAAATGCTACTTAAAGGGTGTAACTAAACAAATATGCAACTGCCATATGACAGCAAAGCTGCATGTAATTAAAACACAATCACCAGATTTCTGGCTGCCTCCTAGTTGGAGAAATAATTCTCTTGAAATACATTTCCAATGTAAATTACTAATGCCATTGGATTCAGTTGATCAAAGCTATGACTTTTATCTGAGAAAAACTAACTGAATTTTTACTTTTTACTCTTCTTTATATCGTGTGTTTCTGACTTCACTCCTCAAACCCACTTATTGTTGTCCTCAAACCCACTTATTTTTATATTTTGAAATTGTTGTTGACTCACAGGAAAAATGAATGCATGCATTGCACCTCCATTTTGACTTTATTCAGTTTTATTCTTCCAGGTCCTCATCTTAAATTAATTTTGCATGTTGCTCCCCTGTTTGTTTTTCACAAGGGGAGGAATTTGAAGTTTAGTCACAGGTTTCACTTTGGAAAGTCTTAAGCATGTGCTGGAGACTAATGGACCTACAATGTATTGCTGGTCCCGCAATGTGAAGATGTAACCTCCTTCCCAGGTGGATGGGTGCTAACTCCATGTCCTGGTTTGGATTAGAACTAACTGATTCTGCTCAGAGATTTTACTTTTCAGCTCAGTCTCTACTAACTGCACTTTCTGAAGTTAAAGGTGTATTTTCACAGACAGTGTCTGCTTCTAGCAGTGATAACACTTGATGCTTGGAGTTACTACCAAGGACTGGTGTGTGCAGACCAAGGTCACTGCTGGCTCTTGTGTACCACATTATGGGGTGCAGAAAGTGAAAGGCTGCACCTGTGGGGAGGAACAGCCAGGACAGGTGACCCTAAACTGACCAACGAGGGATTCCATCCCATATACATCATATTTAGTGTAAAGCTGAGGGATCATGGGGGTCAAGCTCTCTTCTTCAATGGCCAGCATCCAAGGAGTACTATGTCCATTCTACCTCTGATCCTGATCTGTGAGTTCCTGAATCCCGTTGCAGAATCAGTTCCCATGTGCTGCTGAGTCCAGTCTGGGACTTCCCCACAGTTTATAATATAGCTCCCATTTTTACTATGGTGATAGAAAACACTGGCTGATTCCAAAAGCTGCCTGGACATCACCCTGTGCAACTGGCTCTAAGGTGGCCCTGCTTGAGCAGGTGGGGTTGGATGAGATTTGTCAATGATATAGACACCAATGATTCATCAATCTGTGCATTATAGTCCCCAGAGGGACTTAGACAGGCTTGAGAAGTGAGCTCACGTGACCCTCATGAGGTTCAACAAGGCCAAGTGAAGGTCCTGCACCTGGGTCAAAACAATCTTTGCTATCAATACAGGCTGCAGGATGATGTGATAGAGAGCAGACCTGTGCAAAAGGACTTGGGGGTACTGGTTGATGAAAAGCTGGACATGAGCCAGCAATGCACACTGGCAGCTCAGAAGGCCAATTGCATCCTGGGCTGCATCAAAAGAAGCATTGCCAGAAGATCAAGAGAGGTGATTCTGCCCCTGTACTCTGCCCTGGTGAGACCTCACCTGGAATACTGAGTCCTGCTCTGGAACACTCAACGCAGGAAGAACGTGGACCTGATGGAATGGGTCCAGAGGAGGGCCACCAAAATGATCAGAGGGCTGGAGCACCTCTCCTACAAAGACAGGCTGAGAGAGCTGGGCTTGTTTAGCCTGGAAAAGAGAAGGCTCTGAGGAGACCTTATAGTGGCCTTCTAGTAGCTGAAGGGGGCCTACAAGAAAGCTGGGGAGGGGCTGTTTACAAGGGCATGTAGCAATAAGATGAAGAGCAATGGTTTTAAACTAGAGAAGGGTGGACTTAGATATTAGGGAGAAGTTCTTTA
>VYZX01033436.1:280833-335183 GCA_013401335.1 Brachypteracias leptosomus
GGTGCAGAAAGTGAAAGGCTGCACCTGTGGGGAGGAACAGCCAGGACAGGTGACCCTAAACTGACCAACGAGGGATTCCATCCCATATACATCATATTTAGTGTAAAGCTGAGGGATCATGGGGGTCAAGCTCTCTTCTTCAATGGCCAGCATCCAAGGAGTACTATGTCCATTCTACCTCTGATCCTGATCTGTGAGTTCCTGAATCCCGTTGCAGAATCAGTTCCCATGTGCTGCTGAGTCCAGTCTGGGACTTCCCCACAGTTTATAATATAGCTCCCATTTTTACTATGGTGATAGAAAACACTGGCTGATTCCAAAAGCTGCCTGGACATCACCCTGTGCAACTGGCTCTAAGGTGGCCCTGCTTGAGCAGGTGGGGTTGGATGAGATTTGTCAATGATATAGACACCAATGATTCATCAATCTGTGCATTATAGTCCCCAGAGGGACTTAGACAGGCTTGAGAAGTGAGCTCACGTGACCCTCATGAGGTTCAACAAGGCCAAGTGAAGGTCCTGCACCTGGGTCAAAACAATCTTTGCTATCAATACAGGCTGCAGGATGATGTGATAGAGAGCAGACCTGTGCAAAAGGACTTGGGGGTACTGGTTGATGAAAAGCTGGACATGAGCCAGCAATGCACACTGGCAGCTCAGAAGGCCAATTGCATCCTGGGCTGCATCAAAAGAAGCATTGCCAGAAGATCAAGAGAGGTGATTCTGCCCCTGTACTCTGCCCTGGTGAGACCTCACCTGGAATACTGAGTCCTGCTCTGGAACACTCAACGCAGGAAGAACGTGGACCTGATGGAATGGGTCCAGAGGAGGGCCACCAAAATGATCAGAGGGCTGGAGCACCTCTCCTACAAAGACAGGCTGAGAGAGCTGGGCTTGTTTAGCCTGGAAAAGAGAAGGCTCTGAGGAGACCTTATAGTGGCCTTCTAGTAGCTGAAGGGGGCCTACAAGAAAGCTGGGGAGGGGCTGTTTACAAGGGCATGTAGCAATAAGATGAAGAGCAATGGTTTTAAACTAGAGAAGGGTGGACTTAGATATTAGGGAGAAGTTCTTTACTATGAGCGTGGTGGAACATTGGAACAGGTTGCCCAGACAGATGGTGGAGGCCCCATCCCTGGAGACATTCAAGGCCAGGCCTGATGGGGCTCTGAGCAACCTGATCTAGAGACATCCCTGCTGACTGCAGTGGGATTGGACTAGATGACCTTGGAAGGTCCCTTCCAACACAACACATTCCATGATCGTCCATAAATGGCTGCCTTTTTTGCCATCACTGTTTTTGAGTCCTGACCTAACCACACCTTACTGCATACACAACGGTGCAGAACGTACATGGCTAATGAATTTATATCATACACATTTTTAATAACGGAAAGCTATCACCAAAAAAACCTTAGAACTAATTATGTTTCAATGTACTCATTAGAATGTTGACTACAAAGGTAAATAACTTTTGCAACCACTACTGTAGAAAAACAACAATTTTCGCCCATTATGAGTAATTTATTGGTATTACTTTCTGACAAGGTAGCCAGTCTACTGCTGTGGCCTCCACAGGCTTTGATGGGAGTTGGCCAACGCACTGATGTGCACATGAGCTATATGCAGACAGAGAGTGAAATCCTGTGGCCGATGGCAAAATTCCCCTTGGCTCGTGACAAGCATTTCATTAACATGGTGAACACTTAAGCTGTAGTGGAAGGAATTAGTTTGTGAACTCTCTGGAGGTGGCTTGCGCAAAGCCAGGACAACCTTCTGAGGAAGTGAAAGACTAAAAGCTGTCCCAGGATGAAGTAGGTCCTGGTGTGCCGAGGATGAGATCCAGCATGGCTCCATGTGCCTCCACTGCAGTCTACCTCCTACCATGACCTACCTCCTGCCTGCTCCAGCCAAAGAGCCGCACCAGGCATCTCAGCAGTGGAGGGCAACCCATGGTGCTGATATGGCCAGTTGTCTTGGTCCTTGTGGCATGGCTGTTACCCGCCAGCACTGGGGATCAATTTTATTTCTATCTTATCTTCATTAGAAACCATCTGCCATCATGGTAGGAGTATGAACTGTGTTCGCTGCTCAACGTGTATATGTCTAGTAGACAGAGCTCAATGGACCTACAGAGATTCATCTTTCATCAGACCTCAGCTCCTTCCAGTGCCACAGGCATGGTACCACCATGCTTCCAGAGGGGTGTCTGGTGGAACTCCTCTGCCCAGAACCCGCTCAACAGAGAGCTCCCATGGATCCTTGCCTTGCCTTGGCCTCCTGGAGCCCCAGCTTCACCATGGCCATGAGGCCTGGCAGAGGAGCACCAGAATGGGGAGGTGTGAGCCACTGGTGGATATGCCAGGTGGGGCCTCCTCCAATAGGAAGCCAGGTTGCCAGGCCTCGTCTTGCCTGATTGGCTGGTGGAGGTGGGTGAGGTCTCCAGCCCAGCAGACGGAAATGAGGCGTCACCCAACATTCCCTGCAAATCAGGAGACCACTGCGGGCGGTCACGTGGTGACCACGTGTGCTGACACGTCACCTGGCCCCGCCCACTCAGGGATGACGCCACGCCTCCAGCTCTCGCGAGAGCCCCCAGCGGTGCCCCTTGGAGGCAGCAGGCGGGAGGGGCAGATGGAGGGGGCGCAGGTGACCCCGGGGCCGAGGGGCCCCTCATCCGAGGCCCCGCCCCCAGCCGCGCCCGCCTCCCCCGGGGAACCAATGGGAGCATTGACTTAACTTTCTTCCCATTGGCTGGTTGCCTGGCATGCAAATGAGCCCCGACGTCACTTCCTGGGATAAATCGAGCGCCATTTTCTCTTTCTGGCTCTGGATGAGGAGCGGGCGGAGGCCGAAGGGCGGGTGCGGGGCGGCGGGCGCTGTGTGCGGGCGTGAACCGAGGTCGCTCCCGAGCTTCGGCGATGCCGCTGTCGCTCTCGTGGTGCGCGAACTGAGAGCGGCGGCAGCAGCAGCAGCGGGCGCGGGNAGCCGCGGTTACGGGGCGGCACGCCGTCCATAAACTCCGTCTTCAGCGCGCCTCGGTGGCGGCGCTCGCACCGCGCTTCGCCGTAGAAGTGTGCGGGAGCACACGGCCCGCCTCGCCGAGGTCGAGTGGGTTGCAGCAGGGGACGGGTCCGTGCAGCGCGGGCCGAGTCGCTGTCGGGGGTGAGGGGGGGAGTTTCCCTATCGCAGCAGCGGAGTTCGCGAGTCTCCCTGCCCGGGAAGCGCCTGGAGGCGCCGGATCCATTTATGCTGAGGGTCCCGCCGTAGCTGGCCCGCTCCAGGCGGTCTGGGCCGGGGTGGCTCCAGTCAGGCCCGAGGGTCCTGGTGCTGTCAGCTCCGCTGCCGGGCAGTGTCGGTGGTCATTGGCGCGCTTTGGGGACCAAGCCGGCTAACGGGGCGCGGAGCGGGCAGGGTGGCGGGCTCCTTCCTCCCGAGGGGGCTGTAACCGCCGGTGTCGTACCTCTGCCGTAGCTGGCTCAGCCCAGCCAGCGCGGTGCCCCCCACGTTGCCTCGGAGGCGGCCCTCGGGGTCTGGGGTGGGAATCCTCATCCCCCTTCCCCGGCCCGCAGCGCGCACGGCGCAGGGGGGAGGGGCTCCGCGTTTGCCCATGGTCGGGAGTAGAACTTGGCTTAATGAGACACTTTAACACGGGGAAGACTCATTGCTTTACCACTTCTGTTTACTAAACAGCTGTTTAGGACCACTTTCTTTTTCGTCTAATTTCTTTCAATACTTTTAAGCGATAGAGTCTCTGAGGAAACAACAGGTTGTCTCAGAGTCTGTGGATGGAAAGTCGTAATTATTTCCAGACAGCACAGGTATTCCAGGCGGTTTAACAAGAGCTGTAATGTGCACGGGAGTAGTGTACCTGCAAAATTAGAATTAAAATATTAACGGAGTACAAAATTACATTAAATACTCTTGTGGTACTTTCATCAATGCATCAATTCTTGAAAAAAACAAAAAAACATAAGCAAACATAATCCGTACAATGCAAATAATGAAAAACATTCAAATATGCTTGACCTGTGCTTGAAAACAGGTAACGGGAAGTTATTTTTGGCCTGATTTGTAAATGGTGTAAAAGATGGGCGTTTGACTTTTACTGTAACAGTTCATAGTTTTGTACTGTCAAAATTATGCACAACTCCCTTTCAGCTGATAAATACTTAAATTCTGCCAGGTAAACTATTTGGAGGAGAATTGGCTGTTTTCCTTAATAGTTTTCTGTTGTCAACAAGCCATGATTGCACCTCTAAAAGCTTTAAAGACTTGTAATGAAATACTTACAAAGACTCCCTGTTTGGATCCCCAATTCAGCCTGTTTTCCAGAAATCTTAATGCTTGTATTAATAAACTTTCAGTTTAATTTTGAACAAGAAAAGGGGATTTCTTTAGAGCAGTATTTGGACAGGCTGTGTGTAATAAATATGCTATATTATAAGCTGTAGTAATTAATTTCTGTTCTAATAATTCGTTTCATGAAAGTTCTTAAAAAGAACCTCCCCAAATTATAGCAAATCTTCAGACACTATGAAGAACACACAAATGCAGTTTTATAATGCCTTATGTTTTACCAGTGGAAATTCTGTGGTTTGGATTAAGTGTTGCTGAGTGCTGGTAGAGCTGGCTTATGTTTAAATGCTTCAATCCTTCCATTGAAACCTGTAGGACAACCTTATTTTTTTTTTGTTCTGTCCCCTTTCTGAATTATTCAGGTTGTGGGTTACCTGTTGTGGGCTGTTCTGTGCATTTGTCTGAAATTTCTTTGAGGCTGACCAGCGCAGTACAAATGCATTTGTACCTCTTCCTAGAGTAGCTGGGCTCAATGTGTGGCTCATCTGCCCATGTAGGGATGGGGCTGATGAGTCCTCTGGGATTTGAGTAGGTTCCACGTAGATGCTCAAGTCATCCAAATTGAACTTGGACTGTTTTGGATCCAGCTTCTGGCTAATGCTGATTCCCAAGGGAGAGCCCATTCACAGTGCTCTAGGAACACTATGAGTTTGAAGGCTGTGCTTATTCTAGATGGTCTTGGATAACAGAGACTTGATTGTGTGTTGATGGAGCATCACACTAGGTACTTAAACCATAGTAGTTGAAGTTAATGATCTAAATTTGGTTTGACTTCTTAGGTAAAATGCAGTAATTTTATCTATACAATCGCATACCTTAATGCCTTTTACTGTGTTAGTAGCTACTGAACAATGACCATCTTTGTGTTGGATTAGATGACTATTATAATGGCTATGTGACTTATAGCCAAGAAAACATCAAAATTATTGTGACTCTAAGAGATTTATAATTTATTGAGAGCAACTCTGCAGTGAAGCACATGGAGGTACCGGTTGATGAAAAGCTGGACATGAGCCAGCAATGTGCACTTGCCCAGAAAGCCAACTGTATCCTGGGCTATTTCAAAAGAAGCATGGCTAGCATGTTGAGGGAGGTGATTGTTCTCATCTGCTCCATTCTGGTGAGACCCCACCTGGAGTACTCTGTCCAGCTCTGAGGACAGACATTTTAGCAGGGCTTGTTGCGACAGGAAAAGGGGTGATGGTTTTAAACTAAAAGAGGGGTAGTTAGGCTAGAGAGAAGGAAGAAGTTTTTGCAGTGAGGGTAGTGAGATGCTGGCCCAGGTTGCTCAGAGAGGTGGTAAATGCCCCATCCCTGGAAACATTCAAGGTCAGGTTGTACAGGGTTCTGAACAACCTGATCTGGTTGGAGATGTCCATGTCCCTGCCTCACTGCATCTTTAAACTAGATAACCTTTAAAGGTCTTTTCCAACTCGAAACATTCTTACATTCTGTAATTCAGGACCCATTAAGTTTTTTATTTAGTTGCACAAAAAATTCTGTTTT
The DNA here is from genome assembly GCA_013401335.1 of Brachypteracias leptosomus. Taxonomy (NCBI): domain Eukaryota; kingdom Metazoa; phylum Chordata; class Aves; order Coraciiformes; family Brachypteraciidae; genus Brachypteracias; species Brachypteracias leptosomus. Next base: position 286,695 of record VYZX01033436.1, read on the forward strand.
GTTTTGGTTTTTTTTTTTTAACCTGAGATTTCTGTCAAGTTTCAGTTAGGTAGAAATTGGAATTTAAGAAGATAAAATAGCATTATTTTGCTGAACAGAACTACTCTTAGTACCTTTTTTTTCTGTAGTCGGCTTGATTTTCATTTACAACAAAGGATATAATAAACAAGAATACTATCCATTCTAATCAATTGACTATTTTTCTTTCCAAAAATGAATTCTTTCAAAGCTGTTAAAACACTGAAAGATGTTGATAAGAAGCTATATGCATTTTCTGTCTCCCTCCAAAGGCTGGATAAGTTCTGATGGTGCCAACGTACTCCTTAATCCTGTTAGGTCTGTCTCAGAAGCACCAGATAAAGAGTCCAGGGAATGGAACTGACCATGTAGTGTGTAGTATGAGCAAATATCCAGGTTTGATTTCTTGGGAGGCCTGAAGCTAATCAAAACAAAACTGGTAAGAGTAAAATTTGGCATAGCCAAGCCGAACTCAACATTCTTTTAGGCAGTTTCTCAGTGTGCCTGTCATTCTAGCTGCTGTCCTTGCCATCCAGTGGCAAAGACACTTCTCGTTTAGATTCTGAGAATTAGTAGATCACATGCTCTCATTTCATTTCCAGGAATGAAGCAGTTGTTATTGTCTCAACTAATATTGAATTAGCAAATTCTAATGATTTTCATTTACTAAAATGAAAATAATTCTTTATTGGTGCTTGTCAAGTCTCATAGCTGCAGAAATATAAGTCAGTAAAAAAACTTATAAAAATACTTCCTATCTAAATATCCCCAAACCTTAAAGTCTTTATAAAAATCTCTTCCACACTTACTAATTACAGTTTACTAGATAAAAAGGCATAAAAACAAAGAGTTATTGATTGATTTTTCCAAAGCAAATAATATTGAGAGGACAAAATTCCATAAGTCTTGGAAGAGACAAGTCAAGGCCAGCTTCCTAGGAACACATCTGGACATCTGGCTTCTGTCTAGATTTAGTGTCTAAAAAGGGTTACGTTACAGCCTTTTTCTCTGGATCTTCCAGGGACTCTACCTGCTTGTTTTCATGAAATCTCTAGAAATGCCTCATTATCTAGTTTACTGTTGGATTTTGCTGGATGTATTTGCATGCATGTGAAAGGCACACGTCTCCATCTTCCTTGCTCCAGCTCCATACCATCTTCATATTTAATTTGATTGCATAGGCCTAATTTCCTTAGGAACACTAAAATGATGCTGATTTGATATAAGGAAAAAGCCTTTTCACTGTGAGCACAGTCCATCTCTGGATGAGGTTGCCCAGAGAGGCTGTCAAACCTCTGTCTGTGGAGGTTTTCAAGACCTGACTGGCCCAGACATAAGAGTGCAACTCATTGTTGAGCCTGCTTTGAATAGAGACTGGACATGGTGTCCTCTTGAGGTCCCTTCCTAGGTGAATGAGTATTGTTCTAAAAAATAGACTAAAAGGAAGGTGAATAGAAACTTTCCATTTTGTGGTGACTTTCTCACTTCAAAGAGATTAAATGTTAGTATTTTTACTTTTTTTAATGCAGAGTAATAACAGTCAAGCATAGCTACTTGCAAACTAGTGCTGTTTGTCCTTGACTAGTAAGATAACTGTCCAGACTGTAGCCTTATTGTTTAGACTAGTATTAAAATGCTACAGTACTAATGGAAGGGATGGTTGCATTTATAATCTTTGTTCAAAAGGTGAATGTATTTGGATGTCATATGATGAAGAGAACCTCTAGTGTTGCATAAAACTCCAGTTTGCTGTATAGTTATGGAAGTGTTATCTAAATGAACGGCAAATGGAGGAATAGATTGATAGGTAAAATGCTTGAGCAAGGGTTGAGTAACCTTTTTAGAACTGAGTTTGGGACACCAGCTGCTATAATGATTCTTTATGTTGCTGTTAATTTGCCTTAGTTCAGTTTATGGAAAGGTACTGTCTGTGAAAAGTCAATGAATTATCAGGTTTTTTGGAAACTACACTTAAAAGACAAATTTATCTTAAACTACTTTTAGGTAGCCAGTGCAGGAAAAGGATCAAGACTCTTGGTCTAGAGTAACTCAGTAACTCAGGTTTAATTTTACTATAGTGCTTTCATGTTGAATTTGGTAGTGAAGAATGGGGTGTGTATCAACAAAAGATTGACTGTAGTTATGCATGGAAACAAAGTGCAGGCTAAGGCTTGGAGAGTGTCCAAAACACAAGAAAAATAAATTAGTAGTAAAAAAGTATGGATAATAACCTGTAGTAACCAGGGAATCATACTGAGAGCTTGAGGGAGTAAGCTTAGAATGTTGAAATTTTGTGACCTTTATGATGGGGCATTGCTGATGTAATGGACTCAGGGAATGAGTACAGAGTCTTACTCCCAAGCAGTTTGTTTCAAGATGAGCTGAATAAGCTTGCATGTGACACAGAAATAGACATCTTTTTGGGTTGAAGACCAACTACTTGAAAACTGGAAAATAAGTAATTTGTATTTAAGTTTCTTTTCTTTTTTTTTTTTTTTAATTTGTTTTCATGGGGTGTTTTTTTTGTGTATGTTTTTTGTTTGTTTGGTTTTTTTTCTTCTTCTAGATTAATGACTTCCCTTTCAGAAGGACTGCTGGTTAAGAGAACTCTTGAGATACATGGATGTTACATACACCATTTGTAATAGGGTTTTTTTATGAGGCATACATGCCTCGAGAAATGTCTGCTTCACCTTCCTCAGTAGCATCAGTTTATCAGTTGAAAGGCTGAGATGGAGCAGCTGTTTCCAGTGGAGCCTGATGTATTGAATCATGTCTCCTTCTGGCAGATCTGAGTATGGTGACATCCTGTCAGCTCAGTTGTTACCTGAAGTGGAGCACGGGGTTGGTGCACATAACCTGCTGTCATAGAGGGAGTAAACATAAAGCTTTGACCAAAGACTACAAATTCCTAGTTGACTTCACTTTAAAAAGAGGATTTTGTGTCTTAGTTTTACTTCTTGGATTTTGATAGAATGCCAGACTAGTTACTCTAATTTATTCCATTCCATATAGGTTCCTGTTCCACACCTACCCCAGTGGTATCAGAATGTCTTCCAGACTTCCTACTGATAAAAAATATTAGAAATCACGACTAGCATCTGTCAAATGGGGCTCCCTCTCCATTTCTCTCTACACGCCTTTCCTTTGGGGGGAGAAGAAGAGGAGAATAGCATGTGAGTAGTTTGAATTTTAATTTTAAAATTCTAATTTTTTTTTTTTTGGCTTTCTACATAAATGAAGGTTTGGGGTTTTTTTGTCTTGAGTGATGACAGGGTAGAAAAAGGTGGGCTTTTTGTTGTTGTTTTTTCTTGGTGAGGCTTAACTTGTAGCTTGTCTTATGTGGGAGGAGTTTTTGCAACTGTTTACAGGAAAGCGTTGCCTTTCAAGGCAAAGGTTTCATGTTGATAGTGATCTTGCTTTTTTTTTTGAGAAGTATAGCTTTCCAAGACATTCAGGACCATCAAGGCTAAAGTACTGTTTAGGGATTTTCTTTTTTCTTCTTGTTTGAACTTGTCCTGGATGGATGAATTGCTTAGCAATTCATTGCTTAGCAATATTGGGTCCTCTGCCAGCTACTTAAGAACAGATACATACCTGTGAAGCTCCCAGTGGCTTTTTCCAGTGCAGGGTAGTTCTGTTGTGTTCTGTGCCCATTTAAATTGCTTTAATCTCAGTCTAAATTGCTTTTTGCTGTAATCTAGGGAGAAGGTGATAAAGGCACGTGTTCTGTACTAGGAGCTGAAGATAAGCACCTAACGTGTCCCTGTAGCCATAGCCCAGCTGCGTGGGGAGTGATAAAAGCCTAGCTGTAGGAGCAGGGCTGGACCCACAGATAGGCAATTGTGCTGCACAACAACCCTTCAGATAGGTGACTCGCAGCAAATAATTTGTCTTTCTGTAATTTTACTGCAGTCATTCTCATCTGTATGTTAGACAGCAGCTATCACAGCTTGCTGGAGGTAGCAAGGTAGGGTATAAATCCAAATTCTGGAGTAGGGGAAGGTGATAGAGCTATATACTCTAAGTCAGAGGAGGAAACCTAAAAGCATACGAGTATTAAAAATTTTGTCCCACTTCAGTGTATTGAGCTATTAGTCCCATACATTAATTACGTTTTAGTTTTACTGCATTGATATCGTAGTGGCATATTATGTGTTGTCCGTACCAGCTTACAGCAGCAGAAGGTTCTGCAGGAAATTTAGATTTTACTAGCAGTGATATTTTAAGTATGTACATACATGACAACAAACCAAATCAGTGACTTCTCGTCTTTCAAGGTGAAAGATTTTTAATTCCTCCTTCCTAAATGAGATGATAGTAATTTTCCAAATAGGACTTAGTAAAATTCTGGTGTTCATGTTCTCTTACAAAACCACAGCATAGCTGCCATATAGACAGAGATCTGAAAGAAAAAATGGGAATTTCGTTTAGATAGGAGAGAAGAAATGTAAAGGATTCCCTCCCCCCTAGTTCAGATTCTGTTTCTTTTAAGAAGCAGCAAATGATCTACTAGGAGATATTAATGAGACCAGTTCTTTGGCTTAAGGCTTTAGGGCATTCATATTTAAGAATCCATATTTCAGACTTTAGTTTTTGTTTTGATACTGTTAAATGCAAGTGCCTGTGTTGAAGTATTCCATCATTTTTTTGTATTTCTTTTTCAGGAAAAGTGCAAAATGTTTCAAATTCCTGTTCAAAATCTTGATAATATCAGGAAGGCTCGAAAAAAGGTGAAGGGCATTCTTGTGGATCTTGGGCTTGACAACTGCAGGGAATTGTTGAAGGTAAAGCATTTGAAATACTTGGAAACCAATCTGAAACGTAAACCTTTGAAAAATATTTTGCTTCCTAGGGTATGTATGATACTTCTCTGCCATAGATCTTTATGGTGGCCTTTACTTGAAGGTTTACTCATGACTGGCTACTCATATGCTGGGGTTGAGTTCAGTGGTTTAGTACATAGCATTGAAAGAAACCCTTTTTCTCAACAAGATAAGCTATAGATGATGATGATGCCCTTCTCTGCTAGTAATATTTTAACAAAAGGAAACAGTGCAACTTTAGGAAAAACACTACAGACTAATGAAATGTTATTTCTGTTCTACGCAGCTATTTTTTTTGCAATTCTTTTAAAATTGCAAGCAGATGTAGACTGGAGTCTACTCAAAGGCTCCTATCGTATATCAGGGCAAGCCTCTGAAGGATATACAAATTGTCAGTGGTTCTGAAAATGACCAGCAGTTAGTCCCAGTAAACTTGTTGTTGGGCCTTTAAACTTTGTTTCCAGGGAAAAGTAACAAACTTGTCTGAGTTGCAGTTCAGTTCTACATCTTAAAAAGTGTGTATGCAGGTGTACTGGGAGATCAAGATGAACCTAGTGGTGGTGTTGCCACTTTAAGCAACAAGCAGGGGGGATTCACTCCATCAGATTGGCAAGCCTAATACCAGAAAAAGTGCAATCACAGTAATGCAACTCAGCAACTAAACAGCAGCAGGTTTTGGCCAGCTGGTACACAGGCTTTTTTGACTATTCAGTATGTTCTTGACTTCACATTGATCATAATCAAGAGTTTGGATTAATTCTGTGTGCTGGTGAGTTAACACAAAGTAGGTTAAAATAAGTTAACTCTCTGTAGGGATGCTATTGTGTCTTTTGTGGTGCTTTTTCTAAAACTATATAGTAAGTGATTGGGGAAAAAAAATGCTTAAGATCTATACACATAACTAATTCTGGAATATTCTTGGTTATTGCAGTTGAACAATGTTTGATATATCTAAATAAATGTCATAAGCTTTCAGGGAATAATGTATTTGTCTAGTAATTTCCATTTTATTACTGGCTTTGTTGTATATTGTTTTGTAATTAAACCTTTTAAGTCAGAAGCTGTTCTGTCTTGACCCTTTGAAGTGGAAATGTTTTGATGGTGCTAGTTTTTTTGCTATAAAATTGATTGCAGTCTAACTCTTTGATTGCAGTGTGGGGTTTAATAGTGAATGAGGAATAAGTGGTTTTGTGTTTGGTTGGTTGGGTTTGGGAGGTGAGGGTGGTGTGTATTTGTTTGGGTTTATTTAATTTTTAATAAATTTGAATTAATTCTCATTCTGGAAAAAGCTCTGTTTGATGTGGGCCAGAAAACACTGGTTTAGTATTTTGCAAATAATTCCTATCCTCAACCACGTTCATAAATTCGGTTTGTTTTTTCCAGGTCATCTGGGTGAGTTTTAGTATAACCTTAGCAGAAAGTATAACTTTAGCAAGAAGAATTGTTTTAAGAAATTGATTTGGCTCATATGGTGATGGTACTTCGATTTGGTAGAGAAGGGTGTGTGATGCCTTAATAGGTGAGAAATAGCTTAAGGCTTTTTTTCTCCTCAGATATTAAAATTGATTTCTGGACATTGTCCTCGTAAGGAGGCTGGGCCATTTAGGAGACATTATGAAATAATATGATACAAACGTGACCTGCCATCTAGTCTTAAAATTGGTCTTAAGCTGTTCTAATAAGGCATGATAATGGACAGTAGCCTGTGAGGAAGGTGAAGGAATTTCATACAGCTAGTATCTCTTTGTAGCTTGTCAACCAAATGGATTAATTTTTAGGCTAAAACCTCTTGATTGATCTCTGCTAGGAAGAAAACATGAGCCTTTTCTGCTAGATTACTAATTTGATTCTCAAACTAGTACTTTTAAGTACCCTGCAATGTCAGAGGGTTTCCCTTAGTAAACTTTTAGCTTCTTTAACATATTATGATGATTAAGTCTTCATTTAAACTCAGAGCATTTTATCTTTTTTGTTCTGAAAAACAGTGGTGGTTTTAATACAGAGGGGAGAAGAGTTCTTAGTTTTAAAATAGTTTTCTCTTAAACTTAGAAATACCCACTATGCATCAGGCTTCTCAGAGATTTTTATTCCCATTTTACAACCTTTTCCATCTCCTGTTTTCCTCCCCTCCTCCAAGTGAGAAATGTTGGAAGAGCATAACAAATTAGCCAATCAAAGCTTGCTTCTGGGACTTCAGGGTGGACCTCTGTTTAAAACAAGAGTTCAGAATAGCTGTTTGGAGCACTAACCAGTTCTTTACCAGTGATTATTTCTCTGTAGGAAGTAGCTGTTTCAGTGAAATCTAGACTTGCTATGACACACCTTTGGCCTGTGGGAATCTTGTGTCCAAGTCTAGGAACCTCTCTTGGTGGGGAGTACTCAAACCAGAAGCAGAACATGCTTAGGGCAGGCCATAAACTTCAGGAAAACTTTTTTAGCGCTGTGTGATTTATACCAGTCTGTTCAGATGAAGAATTCTTAGTCGGTCTTGATTCTCTTTGTTTTCGCTATGAAACATAGGGGAAAAAAACCCATTGTGTTCTCTAAGGCTGTGGGATTTCTTGTGTTCTGTGCAAGGATTCTTTCTAAGGTGTTTTGTTGTTGTTGTTGTTGTTGTTTGAGTGTGTTTTTTGTTTTGTTCTTTTTTTTTTTTAAGAAGGTTTGGCTGATGGGCAAATAGATGATTCATTCAGTGCCTAGATGTTCATTACAACGGAGGAGTTCTTTTGTTGTTGCCCTGAGCTCTTCAGGATTCTTCTTGGGGAGACTTGAAGTTTGAAAAAGGTGGAAAGTTTTATTGCAAACTTAGCTACATTTTTCTACATTCTTTAATAATTTAATTTAATCAGAGTATCACTGATGTGACTTTCTAACTTAATATAATTGTTATACACACACAAGGATGTTTGCATTTGCATGGTATAGGAGCTTAATGCAGACAGAGCCTGCATTAAGTAGGATTGTGCATTTGTTTGACTGCTAGAGGCTTTATTTTCTTTTTGTGGCTTAGTATATCCTGTGTTTCTTGTAAACTTCACATATACATTGCATTGGTTTTTTGACCACAAAATACTAGATTTATGAATTCCACTTCTCTTGGAGATGATTTCATCTTAAATGGTCTTTATTACCTGCTTCTGCTGTTCCAATAGGGTTTGGTGCAGAGGTGAAAACATCTTGCCCTCTCTAAGCATCTTGCAGAATTTTGAATGAAAAGGGGTTTGTGAAAGGGAAGGACAGTGTGAGGGGAGAAGTGATGCTAGTTTTCTGTGAGTTAAGCCTCGATTTGTAGCCTGTGTTTCATCTAAGACACTCTAGTGTGCTGTTGAAGCTAGCCTAGGGAATCCAGTTATTTTTCTCATTAAGTTTGTGTTTGGATATGTGCGGGCCTCAGAAAATTAGAGGGGAACTTAAGATTTTGAATAGTAGGTGGCTTTGGCTTGAGGAACATAAACTGTTCTGATGGAATTGATTAGAAGAATGCTATAAGGAAAGTTGTTCACCCTGATATGGTTGTTCAGACATAAGATTGTTGCTTTTACAGCTTGAAGAAAAATATTGTTGCCCTTTGAAGTAAGCTTCTGGGATGTCTTTGCTTTTCCAAGTTAAAAGCATGCAATGTTGCAAAGTAAACCATAGTGGTTATTTAATAAATGGAAGTAAATAGTGAAATATTACAGATTTAGGAGGAGGAAGGTAGAGATAGAAGTTCACTGTGAACTTGGCTAGAAACAATGAAATTAAAATGTAAATATTTTCATTCCTATTTCAGTAACTATAAAGTGTTCAGAATTACTACTATATTAAGAGGCAGTCATATGCACAAGTATTTGAGGTAAAATAAATAGAAATAGATGTCAAAGAAACAGTTTCTTTGAACTGAGTTCTGAGACCTGTATCTGAAACTATATGGACTTTTCATCTCTTTGTGTGGTTTCCCTTTTTTCCTTTTCCTTGCTCTGTATTGAGAGTATTTTTGTATTCAGAACAGACTGCAAAAGCAGATTATTTCTTGTTTTCTTTTTTCTTTTAGAATCTCAAAAGTTTTGACCCAGGTGAAAAACACTTTTGTAACACCTCATGGAGTGATGTCTGTCCTTGGGAGTCTGTGGGCAAAAGGAAGGTATGTATAATCTGTGCTAGAAAGTCTGGGTAGACGTACATGTGGAATCACTGAATTTTATCACTTTGAGAAGTCTTGAAAAAGTTAAAACACACCTTTTTGTGGTTAAAAAAAAGAAAGCTTTAATACGTCTTCTAAGTACTATTAGTCAGGTAATAATATTTCATTTCCTCTGTGTTTTTCTTTGTAACGCAGCTGGTTACAAGGACTATAAATATATATCTCTCTATATCTCAATGTGTAGTCTTAACGTGCTCTTTTATACAACTTGATTCTTGTTTCATTAGAAGTAAGTATGAGATAGATGCAAGTGGATTAAGATGAAATGGTTATTAGTGGCATGGGTTAGGGTTGCAGTGGAAAACATATTCCAGTTAGATTTGTGTATATGAAACAGCTTTTAGTTCTATATAGCTGGAATCCTTTGAAGCTATAATCTACAAGAAAGGCAGGGTTGAGATGAACAAACAAAAGGATTTCTATAATTTTATATTTTAGCAAGTTTCTAAGATATTGTGAGAGCATAGGAGTATATCCAGAAGAAAAGGTAGTCTTTTCTCAGTCTTGCTGAAGAGTCTTAGGGCTCCTGATGGCTTCCATGAGGAAGGTCTGTCAACAGCATGTAAATAATTGTGGGTCTGCTCTTTTCATCCTGAATCAAGAAGTAGTGGTTTAGAATAGTGTGGTGGTGGTTTGTCAGGAGTTGTTTTTTTATCTGCCTTTACCATCTTTGACTGAGGCTGCCAAGTGCAATAGTTGCATTTTTTAACAAAGCCCACAACGTACAGGTTGATCAAAGCCAGTCTTTGCCAAACTATCATTTAGTATAAAGTGACCCCTTCTCCTGCCCTTCAGCACCTTTGTCTCCTAGTTCTCCTTTCCTGGCTTGGGTTCTCACATTTCAAACTGGAGGTTCATCTGTTCACATGAATTTGTGGATTAGAGTCAAATGTGACTTGTTTGGTGAGGTCTGTAGAGACATATTGCATCTAACCTCCTAACACCACTTCAGATAAGGGTTACGGTTACCTTCAGTCAAGACTGCCTTAAGTTTAGGTGAATGGAATAAATCCCATTAATGGTTAGGATGGTCTCTCTCTTCTTTTTTCTTTTCTTCCCTCCTTTTTAATTTTTTCTTTATGCACATGGAAAACTACTCCTTTTATCAGGTCTCTTGGTTCCAGTCAGCATGTTACCTGAGTTTTAGCCCTGCTGATTTTGTCTTTTTTGCCTTTTCATACATCTTCTGACTTAAAGAAATTAAATGTTGGGAGATCTTCTGGGCTTAGATGAGCAGGGGAGGTTCCCCCTCCTCCCCAGACATGAAACGGGGGAAGAGGAGGATGAAGACAGAGCAAGTGAAGTTTCCTATCTAAAATGTATGATGAAGGGTTTTTTAAATTGTCTTCCTTCCACAGCTCTTTAGGAACAATGATTGGCCATTTCAGTGAAAAGAAATAAAAACCATGCACTGAAGAGTGAATCTTCTTTCATCCCTATTTTCTTGAGGGAGACCAGGCAGAGAGACTGATCTCTTACCGGAGAGAGAGACGCAGATCCTGACTCATCTAGTCAGCGTGACCAGTACTATCTATATCTGTGCAAAAAATAAGATTGTAAGCTCATCTGGTGGACTTCAGTGGAGAGTTTGTAATGTGTTGGTGTGGAACAGATTTGCCAAGCTGTTTCTTTTGGGTACTAAACTTGTTCCCATCCATTTTCTTTAAACAACCATGGTTCCTTGATAGAGCACTCACATATGTATCTTGACATCATGCTGCTTAGATTTGGGAGAAAATAAGTTGATCCTTCAGGATGTTCTATTTCAAAGTTCTTGATGTAAGAGGAAAATAAATTGTATTTTTAGGGAGACATTAATAATTATGGAAGAACATCAGGTTTTGAAGGCTATCATGTCTTTCTGCTTGTCTTTAGGTTGTGTGGAATGTGAGACTACACAAGGGAAAGTGTTACTGCCTTCTGGGGTATGTTCTTTGTAGTGGGACAAATTGAGTTTTCCTAAATGCCTCTAACAAACCTTTTTGGATTCCATTTGTTAGTTTAGGATTGTGTTGGTTAATCTCCAAGACACTTTGTTTTCCCTAAGCGCCTTAGAATTCTTATTTTGTCAAATTTTCTGTAAAACTGAGATGCCAGTAGTAGACCATAGTAGCACTTAGGAACATAAAAAGCAGCTCAGGTGTATTCAAGGAGAGTGGGCTCACAAAATTTTCTGAGGTGTCTGTGAAAGAGCTCTACTTCATACAGAAAGCATCGAAGTAGCTACTTCTGTTCTGATTTGTTGTTACTGGGTTTTTAACTAAGTAGTGGGACTTTCAGATTTGTCCTAATTTGAGGTACAGAACTCTTTGTTGGTTTGTTGTCTTTGTTTTTTCTTCTGAAGTCTCACAGTTTTACCTCCAAACCAGTATGCAGATACTGGGGTAGTTTCTTAGTGGTGTACTGCAGTGCTTGTTTAAGAAGTAAAAACATTGCTACCACAGAACAGTAAATTAAGCACTCAGACCACTTACTTGTTAAGTAGAGTGTTCTCACTGCACCTAACAATTGTTCAGACTTGGCAGCAAAGAAGCATTGACAGTATATTCCACTATGGTGTAAGTTTATGGTACCCAAACCAGAAATGGGAAGGGGGGAGGAAGAGTGTATGGGCCCAGGATTTGAAAACATACAAGCTTTTCTAGGCCTTGGGCAACCAATTAAAATAAGCAGTCACCTTTCTTTGTTACCTGACTTCTTCAGAGGTAAGGCTAGTGAGGTGCAGCTTTTAATAATGCTCTGTATGCTTCATGAACTCGGTAGTGTTAGTGGCCTTTCTCTAGTTGGTATACCTTAGAAGTAAGATTGAAACTTCTAATTTGTTGTGGTGCTGTTTACTAACAGCCGAGACCAGAAACCTACAGACTGTAAGCAGAGGATAATTCATTGGTACCTTCACAGTGTACTCTTCAGCAGCCTTCGCCAGCCAGTGGCTTTGTCTGACCCAGTCTTTTGAATTTGGAGGTTAGATTTTGGTTATCAGGAGACTCCTCTAGTACTAATAGGTGACCTTCATGGCTATATATGAAATGTAAAAAAAAAAACCACAAGTTTTTGCTACAGTTCTTTATAACGTGTATGTAGGTGGGTTATCTATCTGGATGCTGTAGTGGTCGAACAGCTTCTTCCCTTTGGATGGTGTTTCATGTGGGGCAGAAGTCAGTAGGGTGAAAACACATCTGAGTGAACAGGCAAGTTCCACTAGATGTTTGAGAGTGTAGATGTCACCTGGATATTGCTGTGACAGATTCTGTAGTTTTTGGTAGGAGCCAAGGTTAACTTCCTAGGATGCTGATAAGAAAAAAGTTGACAGGGCTACCAGTTTTTCAGAAAGAGCAAATAGAGATAGTACAAAATGGTCATTGCTGCTTTATGGTTTAAGGAGGGGTTTATTCCTTTATCTTTGTTATTAATTTGGCTCCAAAGAATGTTCTTAAAAAAATTAGTCTTTTGTGGCTTTGCTGGGAAAAGTACTTCTGGAGAGCCTTCAGTGAAGGAGTAGAGTATTGAAATACAGAAAGCCCTCCACCCCTTCTCTCTTGTCTCTTTTTCTCCAGTATATAGGAGGTGGCCTTGAACTAAATTAAGCTTTAAAAGGCCTGCTATTCCTAGTTGCCAAGGCTTCACCTCCTATGTACAGTGACATACAAATTCTTCTTAGCTTGTTCTGTAATTCTCATCTTTAAAAAAAGGGTTTCAGAGTTACTTCCTGTGAACTAGAATAGAAATACATACACTTGCGTAAGGCTTCTTGATAAACTAAAAGGAAACAAAAAGGACAGAAATGTTTCTCCTTTTAAGTATGCCATCTTTAAATCTCCTTTTCAAAAACCAGAAGAAACTGGGAAGATACATGCTATATGTCCAGTGAAGACATTTTGGACAGATGATAGTGCAGACTTACTTTAGAACAGATACTCGGGATTTAGGAACTGGCCATTTCTAAGTGGATCTTTTTGTTTTGTTTGCAGAGATACAGAACAAAGCCGTACTGCTGTAGCTTATGCAAGTTCTCATCAAAATTGCTTACTTCATTCAAGAATCACTTGCACCGTTACCATGAAGATGAAATGGACCAAGAACTGGTGGTTCCTTGCCCAAAATGTCCATTTGCTTCTGACCCCAAAATAGTGGGAAAGCATATCCGGATGTTTCATTCATCTAATAAAAGAATACAGAACTATACAGTCAGCATTTTGGATGGCATGAAACAATTTAGGAGTGACATCATAAACTTTACATGTCTAAAATGTCACTTTACAGATACGTTGTATTACAATATGAAGAAACATGTGCTGATGAACCATTTTCAGAACTTAGTAAGTACATATTTTGGCCAGAAACCTGATGAAAGTGAAGAGAATTCTATTGAGCACTACTGTAAAAAATGCAATGCTTCTGCAAACAGCCAAGATTCTTTAATGTATCATGTCTTGACAGCTGAAACACACCGAGACCTGGAGAACAAACTTAGGTCTGTGATTTCAGAGCACATTAAGAAACCAGGACTCGTGAAACAAATGCATATTGCTCCAAAGCCTTCCCAAGGTGTGGCAGTGGCTGCTCCATCTGCAGGGCCTGCTGCTGCCCCAGCAGGCTCTGTCACAGCTCCAGCTTGCATCCAGCTTGCATTTCCACAGAATAATCAAAACCAGAGTGTGGTGCCGCCAAAAGCAGTTCAAAACGCAGTCAGATCACTGACTGTTCCAAGTGCCTCTGGTAGCCTTCCACAAACAACTTCTGCTCCGGCTGTTACCCCATCACACGTTACTCTTGTACCTAGTAATCTTCCTGTAGGTCAGAATAATGTTAATATTCAGCCATCACCTTCCCAGCCTATCATTGTTTCTCATGGGCTCCCCCTTAGTCAACCTGTGAGGACTGGAGCTATTCCTCTTAATAATTCTGTTGGGACTGTAAATAGAAATGTGGCTCCTGCAGTTCTTCCTCTTAATCAGCCTGTCAGTCCTGGGCTCTTTCCTGTTAATCAGCCTGTTGGTACTATAAATGGTCCAGTTGCAGCTGGAACGCTGCCTGTTGCTCAGCCTGTCAGCCCTGTGAATCGACCAGTTACACCAGGAGTTCTCTCTGTCAACCAATCACTTGGGAATGTGAATAGACCCATTGGTCCCAGGGTCCTTCCTGTGACACAGACAGTTGCATCAGGTGTTCTCCAGCTTAGTCAGCCCGTTGCCTCTGGGGTTGTTCCTCTCAGGCAGCCTCTCAGACCTGGGTTTCTTCAGCTTAATCAGCCTGTTGCCCCAGCAGTTATTCAGCCACTTCAACCTGCAGTTTCTCAAAATGCAACTTTTTTGACTGCAGGCTCCATACTAAAGCAGTTGATTCCAACTGGTAAGCAGGTTAATGGGATACCTACGTACACGCTTGCCCCAGTTTCAGTTACTTTGCCTGTACCTGCTGGTGGTGGAGTGGCAACTGTTACACCACCACAAGTGCCCATCCAACTAATGCAGTCTGGGACAATAGCTCAGTTGTCCCAGGCAGCGGCTAGTGTACCTTCTCCTCCAGTGGTTTTAACATCTCAGAATATATCGTTACAGGCTTCTCCATTCACTCCTGAAACAAGTCAGGCTGTTAGGCAGGCTAAGCAATGGAAGACTTGCCCTGTTTGCAATGAGCTTTTCCCATCAAATGTCTACCAGGTACACATGGAGGTGGCCCACAAACCTGGTGAAGTAAAAACGGAAGGAACTGTAGAACCTGACAAGCTTGCAGCTTGTGCACCATTTCTAAGGTGGATGACGGAAAAGACGGTCCGGTGTTTCTCCTGTAAGTGTTTTCTCTATGAGGAAGAGCTCATGAAACATCTCTTGATGCATGGCCTAGCTTGCTTGTTTTGCACAGTTACTTTCCATGACTTAAAAAGCCTCGTGGAGCACAATAAAACTACACACAATGGGAAAAAGCAGTTACATGCAGATTATAGCAACAGAGGATTTCAACTAGGTAATGATGCTCAGGGTGACCTTGTATTTCCACACTTTGATTTCACTACAGTCTTACCAAAAGAAGACATTGGTGAAAGAGAAGTACATTTGGCAGTGCTTGCTGGACTGAATTCAAGGACACTTGTCCCTGTTTACATCAAAGTGAAACCTCAGACAGGAGAAGTGAACAATAGATGCAACAAAAAAGTGTTAACGTGTCCCTTTTGCTTTGGTACATTTGTTAGTAAAGACACTTATGAAACCCATTTGAAAGAGCGGCATCATATAATGCCAACTGTACATACAATTTTAAAGTCTCCTGCTTTCAAGTGCATCCACTGTTGTGGTGTGTACACTGGAAACATGACTCTAACAGCTATTGCTGTGCATTTGCTCCGTTGTAGAAGTGCTCCCAAAGACAGCAACTCAAGCATGAAGATGCAGCTTGAGCGTACTGAGAAGAAAGAGCTACTGTTGGTGAATGGTGAAAAGCATGATTCTGTGATGCTGAAAAGAAAGCAATTGGATTCCTGCTTTGTTGGAGAAGACCAAGGGAATAAGGAACAGCAGGCTCTGACCTTAGGTACTGGCATAGCTCTATCTCCAGAAAAAGAAGTGAATTCAGGGGTAGTGCCTTTCAAACGACAGAAGATTAATAATAGGACTGAGATGAAGAAGCTTCCTTCCAGTGAGGACCTTCGCATTCTAGCAGTAGATCCTAAACAGTATGATCACAATTCGTATGAGGCTCAAAAACAGTTTTTGACAGACTACTTTCATAAGAGGCCATATCCTTCTAAAAAAGAGATGGAATTGCTTTCCTCGCTGCTGTATGCGTGGAAAATTGATGTTTCATCCTTCTTTGGAAGAAGAAGGAATATATGCTTAAAGGCGATAAATAATCACAAACCATCTGTGCTGCTGGGTTTCAGTATGTCTGAACTTAAAAATATTAAGCACACTTTGAGTATAAAAGATCAACCATTAGATATATAAACAAGCTTTTTATAACAGCTAAAAGCAACCCATAATTGCATACTTATCGATTTAGCAGTTTATTGTATTACTTGTTTTAAGTTGCAGACTGGCCTGTCGAAGGATGCAGTAGTACAAAAAATCTCGTTCAGTTGTGACTGTTGTGAATGGCACACATAGTTGTGTATTTGAAAAAGCTAATCTTTCAGACTTGGACATCTGGAATTTGTTTTAGCTTTTTACTTTTTCTGGAATAGTGGTTTTGTTTTTGTTCCGTTACCCTTTCTTCTCCTCCAGGCTCCCATTACACTTTTTATACCACCATGTAAAACATTTGTCCTGTTAAAAGCAAATTTTATTTTATTTTTCTGCAATGTTGTCATCTTTTCTAAACAATAAAATGTATAAAGTTGGTTAAAATACTAAGGTAAAGTACATGAAAAAAATCTATTTGATTATTTGTGGTATTAAGTCCTTGTAATTTTTTAACCTATTTTTGTTTTATCTACTGAAGAAGTGATTGTAGCCTTTATATCCATTGCCCCTTCAAATTCCCAGTGCACTGGTAGCAATAAAATACACAGCAGTCTTTCTCAGAATACCTGTGCCAGTTCTGTCTGGTGACTTGTAGTATCTAACTAATATTAACATGGTGGGGACTGAGGGGCTTGGGGGTGCCTATTGAAATGTTATAGTTAACTGAGTTGAAATGGTTGTGTTATTATATGTTAAATAGATCTTGCTCAACAGAACTGTTTACTCTTTTTGTTGGTGTTGAAGCCTGATTGTTTTTAAATACCTATTGTTCAAAGCTTGGTAGCTTTTGTTTCTTTTTCAAAAAGTAAAACTACTTTGGAAAGTGTCAGATTGCTTTGATACATGGAATACGTGACTTCCATGCACATCACTTATCTATAGAACCCATATCCAAATATCACTGAGGTTTGGTGAAAAATCTGATTTTTGTTTGAAATTGCTGTTGCATGAGGTAGTAACAGCAGTGCCTCCTCCCAACAAATTAGATACATGGCTTGCAATCCTTTGAGTCAGAAATTGTGCAAACTGAAACTGGATTCATTGGTAGGATCAAGATTTTAAACTGTTGAGTACCTGACACAATGATCCGTAGTGATTGTTATTGTCCTATAGAGAGCATAAGAATAGCATAGACTTACCTTGTTCAGAAAGAACTATCATCCCTATTGCAGATGACAGAAAAGCTGTTGGGAAGTTAACTTGCATTGAAGAACAATTGATAGTACAGGATGGCCACATAGAGATCTTTCTTAGTACTGTCCATTCTTTCTGGGTGCTTGATTTCATCTGCCTCCAATATTCATTAATAACCAGTTATATAATAAATAGTCTGTAATATGCATTATCTTTTCTTCCTCCTCTTCCCCACCCTTCTTTCCCAGGGGAAAGAAAAAAAGAGCAGGCTCTTCTGTCAGATCACTTGTGCCATTGTTAAAAGGAAAGGAAGATATGCCCAAACATATTTCTGGTTGGTTGGTTGGGGTTTTTTTAAGTGGTAAACATACTTTTGCCCTGTGCAATAGTTTTTAAAGCAGACACAGAATTGTTTTGTGTGCTGTTTCTAAAAGGATACGACATTTTTAGCAGAATTTGGTGACTGCCCACCTGAGATTCTGTATGCTGTTTGAAATTCTATTTTGGATACAATCTTGATATTTTCATATTGACCTCTTCTAAGAATTGTAATGTATATGTAACATACAGTTACTTAAACTGAGGGAACCTGCTATTTGGAAAAACCTGGTCATTTAATATCAGCGTTCAACAAACATAAGCACCATTTATGGGATCATCCCCACACCCCACCTCAAAGAGTGACAGTGAGTAAGAAGCAGTGTGTTCTTAAAGCCCAATAGCTCACTAAAAATAGAAAAGCAGTATTTGTTCTCAAACCAGTTTGAAAGGCTCTGAATGAGGAAGAGGGATTGCTCTATAGAAACCTAGGCACTCATTTTCACTTTTAAAACCTTGATACTCTGAACCCAGTCACTATGGGGTAGTTCTGCTGGTATCAGTGAAATTCCAGCAGGGAGGAATTTGGCAGCGTGCACCTGGGGCAGGCTTGCCATGAACGGTTAAAGAAGATTCTTGAGATAACAGCAGGGCTTGGAGTGGGGAGCTGGGAAGTCATTTCAAGGTTCATTCATGCTTGGAGCACCAAGGATCCAGTCTTATCAGAGTTTCCCTACGTAATGTCCAGTGGTAACATAAGCATTTTATTTAATGGACTTGGATTTCAGTTTCAGATAAACCATCTTTAACTTTCTCGTAGGTGTGTGTGCAAATGATTGCCTGTCTCCTCCCCATTTTAGTTGGTGAACTTAAAGTGAAAGTTTCTTCTGGTGCAAAATAGCTGTTAAAAGACACAGAAGGAAACTAAGACTTGGTCCAGATGCTTTAGGTAGACCTTAGTGCATTATAGTAATATCTTTTATTGTCTCAAATACTGACAGGTGTGTATTTTCCTAGAGACTGATGTTCTTAAATCTGGATGTTTGTTTGCTATCATTAAATGCTCCTGCTCTCTTTAAAGGAAGACTGAAGAAACAAAAAAATGTGAATTTTGAAATGTGAAAGTAGTGACTGAGACACAGTATGGTCATAGTTTTTAGAAAAACCAAGGAGCCTGAAAACAGCTAATTTAAATCAGTGGCTTTACCTAAATCGGGTTTTTGCTGTAGGTTTCTCATATGTGATGTCATTTGGTTAGGAAGTGTTAGTCTGGAAAGATACTGCTGGCCCTGTCCTGGGCTACAGGTGGGCAGTATGGGAAATGCCTTTCTGGCATTTTTCTAAGGACAGAGCCTAACGCTGCTGGTATGTGCTGTAGGGGAAAACAAGTCTACGAAAGGAGCTACTGTCTGCAGCAGACTTTGCAAGTGCAGGTCCTTAAAGCATGTAGATGAAGCTCTGGTCTGCTGTAAAAGAAGTCCAGTTAGGAAAAATACTGTTTGGTTTGCAGGACGATGTAGCAAATACTTGTTCTGTGTGGGAATAAAAAAAAAATACCTGCATGTATTCTGCTGCTGAAATGTATTGGTCTGGAGAAGTGTCTGTGTTCCAGAAATATTTTATTGAGGTGTCTTGAGGTTTTGAGCAAAAAAGTTGTGCTTATGAAATAGTACGATAAACTTATTTGAGTACACAATAGGAAGGATTATCGTAATGTGACTTGTTCATGTTTCTTCTGTATATGTTCATGTGCTGGGAGTTAATATTGGTTTGTAAAGTAATGTTTTGGAAGAGGACAAAACCCCAAACACCTTTGTGATTAGTTTTTAGTATTCTTGTTTAGAACACTACAGTTCACCATCACATCAAACTTTTTTTCCCCCTTCACTGTTTCAAGTTATTCAGGAAAGCTTAGGGGCTTTTTAAAGTAGCTGTTAAATATAATTTTGAGAGTGCAGTTCCCAACAAATACCTCTTTAAAACTGTAATTCTACTGCAGCTGGCTGTGCCATTTTCAAACATTTGTCAAACTAAACAGTGGACACATTTTTTTAGGGAAAATAATTGATCTAAGTAGCAAAGGACAAATACACGAAGAAAAAAGCTGCAGTACAGAAAGTGCGTGGCTTGTTTTAAAGGTCAGATTTAATTTTCACTCCTTCCTCTGCAAAATGTATGTGAAGAGGACAAATTGATGGTACTCATGAGTGAATCAGAATGTTGTGGTGCTGTATTTAAGAAGGCTAACACCTTGCTTTAGTGCCTACACATCTCACTTCAGCTATTCTGCCTCGGCAGGCAAGCTGCAGGTAGAATCATTAACGTAGCACTGCTAAGTCCACCATTAAACTGTGCCCCTGAGCACCACAGCTACACATCTTTTCAATACCTACAGGGATGGTGACTGAAATTCCCAGGGCAGCCTGTTCCAGTGCTTCATAATCCTTTTGGTGAAGATATTTTTTCCCTAGTATTCAATCCAATTGTGACCATTTCTTTTTTACTTAGGTACCACATCCCAAAACAGTGTGACATAGTTCTTTTTGATTTGAATGTGGCTGAGTTTAACATGGTGAGTTAGAGGGGACATGTGTGGTGTGTGCTTATAGCACTGCCCTGTGTTTGAGTGTAGGTCTGCAGGTACCAGGACATGGGCTGAGTGTCCCCATCTTCTAATTCCACATGAAATACTGTTATTAACAGTGCTTTACCCAGCAGTATGTTGAAGAGCACCTTACAATAAAATCGGGGGAAGGTGGCATTTGCAAGCATTGTTCTTCCTTCATTTTGACTGCATGTTTATTATATGGGAGCAATAGTTCTTGCTGTTCTAGCATATGATATGGGTGAGTCTTGAAGACTATGAGACCAGTAGGTATTTTATGCATTGAACTACACCAAGTAGGCTAAGTATGGAAAAGCTGATAGTGTGTATGTGTGACAGAGCCATCGGGCCTGGATGTTTCTGGAGAAAAATCTGATGAATTGTATTATCAAAGTTTGTGTCATTTTGGGTTAAAATCCATATGGAAGTGAAAAAGATACTAAATTTTGAATGACACGGGAAGTCTATAAAGCAGTGTTGCAATCCATTTCCTGCATGGGTGTGAAACAGAGACTTGCACAGAAGGACATTTGTGGCTTTGGGTAACTCATGTGTGCTCAGCATGGCGTAGTGCATAGATCTGTAGGGCCACAGTGAGATTTGGGGTGTGGCAGTCTTCTGGTGTCATCGCTGTAGTCTTTGCTTTTCACTGGTTCTCCACTGGCCTATGTCTAATTCATGTTAGAGCAGCTGTTGTATGAATAACTGAAGAAGAATGCACAGTTACGGATGGATGGAAAAATGCCCAGACATCAACTCAGGTACAGTCAAGTAGTATTAATAAAGGAGCTGCAGAGCAGAGAATCACTGAAGAGTTTAGTTGTTCTTCCTTTGTATAAACAAAAAAGACATTTTCTCAAAGCAGATGCTTCTGTGTGCTTGCCAGTGTTTCTGTTGCCCTGAGCCACATGTATCTCTGGGGCCGTGAGGTCAACTGCTCATAGAAATACCTGAATGTACTGGTGTGAGTCTCACAATTTCTATCCACTTTCTGTCTGGTTTTGGAGTGGGTGAGGAGAAGTAGGAATTGCCACTAGATCTCCATTATTCTTTTGCTTTGCACTGTTGTGGCCGAACATTGTTAAAAGCTTGTGGTTTTGCTGGCTAGATTTTCATGCTGTAGATGGTGTATTTGCATCATGCTGAGAAATACAGATTCTCTTTGGGAAATCAGCCATAAAACCTTTTTATTACAGTGATATTACTATTATAAGATGTTTAGCTGGTGGGACCAGCCCTTTTCCCTCTCTGGGGGTGGAAGGAGGTGGGGTTTTAAAGGAATTAGAAGGGCAAAGATTTATACGGCAGCTGTAGACAAAGGAATTCATCAGACCCAGCTGAGACAGGAGGGGTAAGCTGTGCTGGGAATACTGTGTTGGTGACAAGCCCTGAGCAGGGCTATAAACTTCTGCAAGGGTGGTTTGTTTATTTTTTTTCCTTCCCTTCCTTCCATGCTGCTAAATAAAAATATACTATTTGTGCTTGTATGACAAGTCAGCTTCCCCTCACCAACCCCACGTTCATGAGGAGTCTGAGCTGCAGTCCATAACACTGGACGTGCAGTCTGAGACTTCCAGAATTTGGGTCAGTGGTTCCTGAGAGGAGAGATCTCTGGAGAACATGTCTGAAGAACCAGTGGGAGCAATACTGGGCACTGTTTTAATGTGAGACTCAATGTGCATGTAGCTGGGGGGGTTCAGAGCAAGCACAATCCACTCACACCACAGACAGTGTGGGGACCCCCAGGAAGGGAGAAGCAGAGGGTCAGGTCAGGTGTTCAGTCAAGGCTCAGCCCAGGAACGTCCCTGCCTCAACTTGCATCATTTTTCTTTTCAACAACAGATTATATGTGTTGTTCCCAAGTGGTTGAACATCCAAAAAACTCAACATTGCTGTAACTGAAGCGAGGGGCATTGTGCCCTGACATCATCAGCAGGGGTGGAATGTTTGCTTTGTGACCTGGGGCTGGATCCCCCCCCCACCTTGGCTCCTTGCCAG
Organism: Brachypteracias leptosomus; assembly: GCA_013401335.1. NCBI lineage: Eukaryota > Metazoa > Chordata > Aves > Coraciiformes > Brachypteraciidae > Brachypteracias > Brachypteracias leptosomus. The sequence goes on from VYZX01033436.1 coordinate 308,736, forward strand.
TCTTCCCAGTCCTCCCCTTGGGGAGGCCCCTGATACCAGAGAAAAAATGGTGCTGACATTTACTGGTTATTATTCAGATTCTAAGGTACTAGTAATATGGAATATCCTTTCTGAACAGCGGACAAATGGTCCAGTAGCTTGTGACATCACCAAACCTGCTGTATAAGGTTTAGCTTCTCCTGTCCTTTCTGGTCTTCTGTGGCATGTTCAGCTATAACTTGGTTTCCTTGTTTGCTGCTTTTCTTTCTTCTGAATTAAGGCAATATTGCTGAATTTACTGTAATTCACGATATTTTCATGCATGTGCACACAAGTTCCTTGAACAACCAGGGTTTTTTTAAAAAAAAAATCTTAAAAATATTAATTTCTTTGCTCAAAAGGGTTGAAACCTTCAGAGTGTGTATGTGTGTATGTGTCTGCGTCTGTGTCTGATTAGCCTCTTGACATGCCCAGTTAAATGAACTTTGTAGATTGCTAGTGACAAAAGTGATTGTTACAGATTTGGCTTATTTCCATGCCAACAATTTAATACCTCCATACATGTATGATGTCAGGTATGTTTCTCAAAAACCTTTCAAAAGCAACATGCCCCTTTAGGTGCTGGAAAATTACATTCCTGGGGGGAGTCCTGAATACTTCCCAATGGGCATCTGCAGGAGAAAACAAATTTGTATAAAGTGAGAGAGACTTGCCATGCCTGTGCAGGTTTGATTTTGAGAGTGAAGCAGCACAGAAGATAGAGCTGAAGTGGCAGAAAAGTGCTAGCTTTTAAAAAAAAAAGAGAGAAAAGAAAAATAATTCCAAACCAATTACATTCCTTCTAAATCAAAAGCAGCTGAGATGTAATTAAACTTATGCTGTGATGCCACCTATGGGATTTCTGTGGTGAACACAACCCTGGACACAGTGTTTATATTTGTAATCTTAGGGTTGAAGTTCCGTTTTAAAACCACAAGGGCATGATGTCCCCCTGAGTATATAAAAAGAAATGTTGCCCGCATTGTACCTAGCTATTTCTGTATTTAATTTAAGGAAAGTTGTATTCCTTCTCAGAAACTTTGGTATATGGCCTTCAGCAAATACAAATCTGGCCCAAACACCTCATACAAATTATGAACTGTTTGCAGTTCCTATTACAGTCCACAGAAGCATTTCTAAAGATACCCATAGCACGTGCTACATCTGTCTTGTAAAAAAATAATCAAAGTAATACAATCTATGAAAAATCTTTTTGAGTTACTAAAGACATCAAAAGTAGTGATTTTTGAACCTGTGAAATGTATACATTTTAGAGAATTTCTGTATTAAAAGATCAGCATTTTTAAGCCATAAATACAAACTTTGAAAAAGAAATTCAAAGCTTTAACACAAATAGTCTAAAGTGAACACCCTAAATCCTAAACAAGAGATCTGGGTGTTAGATGTTTGAAGTAGAGATATCTGGGTTATGGCTGTGCCTCTTTCACAAGACCTTTCATTTCAAAATGCAGGAAAGGCCATAATATATGAGGAAATACATGTACCTTTGAGAAATATGTCATATGCACATAATAGATTTTCAACTTGATTTTCTTCAACCACAGAACCATTTTTACTAAATTGTGGCTTGAATTCCCCAAATTGACTTTTGTTCAAGTCAATGGATCAGTGGATGAAGGAAAGGCTGTGAATGCTGTTTACTGGACTTTAGTAAAGCTTTTGACACTGTTCCCCACAGCATTCTCCTGGAGAAACTGGCTGCTCATGGCTTAGATGTGTGTGTGCTTCACTGGATAAAAAATTGGCTGGACAGACGGGCCCAGAGAGTGGTGGTAAATGGAGATGAATCCAGTTGGTGGCCAGTCACAAGTGGTGTTCCCCAGGCTCAGTACTTGAGCTGATTTTGTCTAATATCTTTATCAATGATCTGGATGAGGGGATCAAGGGCAGCAAGTTTGCAGACGACACCGGTAGGTGTGTGTGTTGATCAGCTTGAAGGTAGGGAGGCTCGACAGAGGGACCTGGATAGACTGGATCAATGGGCCAAGGCCAACGATATGAGGTTCAACAAAGCCAAGTGCCGGGTCCTGCACTTGGGTTGCAACAACCCCCTGCAGCGCTCCAGGCTTGGGGAAGAGTGGCTGGAGAGCTGCCTGGAGGAAAAGGACCTGGGGGTGCTGGTGGACAGCCAGCTGAACATGAGCCAGCAGTGTGCCCAGGTGGCCAAGAAGGCCAACAGCATCCTGGCTTCTATCAGGAATAGTGTGGCCAGCAGGACTAGGGAGGTGATTTTAGCCCTGTGCTCGGTGCTGGTGAGGCTGCATTTCAAGTACTGTGTTCAGTTTTGGGCCCCTCACTACAAGAAGGACATTTGAGGACTAGAGTGTGTCCAAAGAAGGGCAACCAAGCTGGTGAATGTCATGAAGCACATGTCTTATGAGGAGCAGCTGTGAGAACTGAGGTTGTTTAGCCTGGAGAAAAGGAGGCTCAAGGGAGACCTTATTGCTCTCTACAACTACCTCTTTGAGGTAGGGGTCAGTCTGGTGATAGACAGACAAGTGATAGAAAAAGAGGAAATATCCTCAAGTTACACCAGGAGAGGTTTAGATTAGATACNTGCATTTCAAGTACTGTGTTCAGTTTTGGGCCCCTCACTACAAGAAGGACATTTGAGGCCTAGAGTGTGTCCAAAGAAGGGCAACCAAGCTGGTGAATGTCATGAAGCACATGTCTTATGAGGAGCAGCTGTGAGAACTGAGGTTGTTTAGCCTGGAGAAAAGGAGGCTCAAGGGAGACCTTATTGCTCTCTACAACTACCTCTTTGAGGTAGGGGTCAGTCTGGTGATAGACAGACAAGTGATAGAAAAAGAGGAAATATCCTCAAGTTACACCAGGAGAGGTTTAGATTAGATACTAGGCACAGAAAGGATTGTAAAGCACTGGAACAGGCTGCCCAGGGAAGTGGTTGAGTTCCCATCCCTGGAGCTATCTAAAAGCTGTGTAGGTGTGGCACTAAGAGACGTGGTTTAGTGGTGACCTGCCAGTGCTGGGTTAATGGCTGGACTTGATGATCTGGAAGGTCTTGTCCAACCAGAATGATTCTATGCTTGGCCACTTTTATTCTGCCAGATAGAGATGGGACAAATTTGGCCTTTTTGCTGAGTCAGAGCCATTTTTTTCTAAGGTGTCAAATACCTGCCTGGTGGATGCAGCACAGTGTTGGCTACAGGTGGGTTGATGCACAGAGTAAAACATTTTGAAGATATTTAGTCTTTGTTACGTGGTATGTGTTGCTACAATGGAATTGTTGATCTGTAATTAACTTGCAAAGAGAAAATACAGCGTGGATTAGTGCTTCAGATACTGGGAATGGCCACATTTAAAAAATGCAGAATAAGTGAGGAGACCAGCAAAATGGTTAGTATGTATAGTGCTGCTTTTCAGCTACTCAGAGCTTTATTACAGAATCACAGAACGGTTGAGGTGAGAAGAGATGTCTTCAGATCATCTAATCCAACCACCTGCTCAGAGCAGGGCCACCTAAAGCCCAGGGCTGGGTCCCATCGTGTGTTGAGTATATTCAAGGATGGAAGATGTATTCAGCCTTTCTGGGTAACTTGTGCCAGTGTTTGACTAATCTCATGGTAAAAGTGTTTCCTAGTGTTCAGATGGAATTTCAGGTTTCTCACTTGTGCCCATTGCTTCTTGTCCTCTCAGCAGGCTCTGCTGAGATGGTGTCCATACACATTGATCTGATCCCTTTGAGCTTTCTCTTCTCCAAGCTGAACAATCCCTGCTCTCTGAACCTTTCCTCACATGTCAGATGCTCCAGCCCCTTCATCACACTGACATCTGCCAGCTCCCTCCATGCACATACATCCAACCCCTCCAAGCCCATGGCCTGATGAATGTCTACTGTGTTTAAATGCACCCTGAGACCCCTCCACCAAGGAGAAGTATGCCTTCCCTGCTGCAGACCTTCCCCCTGGTCTCAGGCACCTGGGTTTTCTGAAGCCCAGCATTACCAGTAAAGTCTGAGGTGAAGAAGGCCTTGAGTGCCTCAGCCTTGTTTATGTCCTGTGTCACCAGCAGCCCCGCTGCATTTAGCAGAGGCCCATATTTCCCTAGTCTTCCTTTTGCTCTTATGTACTTGTAAAAACCCTTCTGGCTGTCCTTGGTGTCTCTTGCCAGATTATGAATGTGTCCTTGGAAAACTGACTTCTAGCAGTACTAATGCAATTAAAAGTCTATTATCAAAGACCAGCAGCAGCTGCACATGCGTTTACTAAGGACAAGTGACCTGTTGTGGTCTGGTATGAAAAATCTACTTTGCAGTTAAAAATCAGAGTTTCCCAGTATGGCACAGTTGCTACCTGCCTGCTGCCAGTGCCTTTATCTTCATCTGGATCAGTTCGTGTCTGATGCACAACACTGCTGAACAAAGGAAACGTGGGTAAGCTCTGCAGTTTGCAAAATTTTATTATGGCATTGAGAACAAGTGCTGAATAATTGGTTCATTTCCAGAGTTTGGTCCAGTGATGTTAACTCACTCTGCTTGTTGATGTGGGTATTTTATTTACTTGTTGAGTACAAGTGTGAGTAGTGCTTGTAACTGCAGAGCAGAAAATGAGTACAAGCTATAATGGGTGGTGTGTTACACCATCAGAGCAAGAAAAGTCACAGTAATGGTAACATTTTGTGCTTAAAGTAGTGCTTCTGTACTACACATGTCAAGGATGCAGCAACAATGATGTGAAAATTTGAAGAGGATTTCCGAGCCTCTGGCCTTTGCCTGCACCCATGTTGTTTCCCTCTGAAGTTTTTTAACTTGCCAAGAGATACTTCTCTCCATGAATATGACAGATGTATATTACTGGATTGTAGTCAGGCCCTTCCATATTTTTGAGTTTCCTTAAACCTGGCTAAAAATCATTTTAAGAGTAATAAAATGGATCCTGAGGATGTGTACCACAGAGGAGATGATATCCCAAGCACTGTTCCTTAGGTCAGAGAGAGCAGCTCTCCTCTGACCAGGTAGGTGCAATCTTTCTTGCTCTACAACACATATTTACAGCTTATCAGGTGACTCATCCTGAAATTGTTTATTTCTCTGTGCAATGTAGGAACCATATGTGGCTCGTTCAGCCACTGACCTCTGTGGTTTGAGTAGCTAAACATTAGGCAGCTTAACCAACCTTCAGGCTCAGCTGTGCTACTAGAAAGCATTTGATGATTGAAACCAGAAGTTCCTCTCAGACTTGCAAAATGGTAACATTATGAAAGAAAAGTAATGACAAAATACTGGAGTAGCATGATTCAATATTGTTACAGTCAAGGCTCCATTAGCTGTTTTGGCATCACTAACTAATCTGGGAGACTTAGTTTCCCCATTTTGCACCAAAACTTGCCTGCCCTGTTACTGAAGCCACAAAAATCCAGTTTTCATCAGCACTGCCTCGCTTTTCCATCTCCAGAGATGGGCTGAGAAGTCCATGCTTGACCTTGCTGGTGATGGTGCATCCCCCATTACATCACATGTGGAAGTAGTTTCCATCTCTCTCTTCTGTTAGTCTTTGTAAGAAGCATTCTCTTACATCCAGTCTCCATCATTTTTGAAAGATCATGGAAAATGGGAGAGGTTCCTGAAGGCTGGAGGAAAGTCAATGTCACTCCAGTCGTCCAAAAGGGCAAGAGGGAGGACCCAGGAAACTACAGGCCTGTCAGTCTCACCTCCATCCCTGGAAAGGCAATGGAACAGCTCCTTCTGCAGGTCGTCTCCAAGCACATGGAGGAAAACACTTAACTAATCTCTGGTAGCCTTCTATGATGGTATCACTAGCTGGGTAGATGAAGGGAGAGCAGTGGATGTTGTCTACCTTGATTTCAGCAAGGCTTTTGACACTGTCTCCCATAACATCCTCACAGGTAAGCTCAGGAAGTGTGGGCGAGATGAGAGGACCATAAGATGGATTGTGAACTGGTTGAACAATAGAGCTCAGAGGGTTGCGATCAGCTGCACAGAGTCCAGTTGGAGGCCTGTTGCTAGTTGTGTTCCCCAGGGGTCAGTGCTGGGTCCAGTCTTGTTCAATATATTCATCAATGGCCTGGATGAAGGGATGGAGTGTACCCTCAGCAAGTTTGCTGGTGATAGGAAACTCGGAGGAGTGGCTGATACACCAGACGGCTGTGCTGCCATTCAGCAAGACCTGGACAGGCTGGAGAGTTGGGTGGAGAGGAACCTAATGAAGTTCAACAAGGGCAAGTGTAGAGTCCTGCACCTGCACTAGTACAGGTTAGGGATTGACCTGCTGGAAAGCAGCTCCACAGAGAAGGACCTGGGAGTTGTGGTGGTGCATGACCCAGCAGCATGCCCTTGTGGCCAAGAAGGCCAATGGTATCCTGGGATTTATTAAGAAGAGTGTGACCAGCAGGTCAAGGGAGGTTCTTCTCCTCCTCTACTCTGCCTTTGTGAGCTGCATCTGAAGTATTGTGCCCAGTTATGGACTCCTCAGTTCAAAAGAGGCAAGGAACTACTGGAGAGAGTCCAACAGAGGGCTACAAGGATGATTAAGGGATCGAAACATCTCTCATATGAGGAAAAGCTGTGAGACCTGGGGCTGTTTAGCCTGGAGAAGAGATCTGATCAATGCTTTTAAATATCCGAAGTTTGGGTGTCACAAGGATGGGGCCAGTCTCTTTTCAGTGGTGCCCAGTGATGGGACAAGGGGCAACGGGCACAAACTGGAGTACGGGAAGTTCCACCTCAACATGAGGAGAAACTTCTTTACTGTGAGGGTGGTGGAGCCCTGGAACAGGCTGCCCAGAGAGGGTGTGCAGTCTCCTTCTCTGGAGAGTTTCAAAACTTGTGTGGATGTGACCCTGTGCCACCTGCTCTAGGTGAACCTGCTTAAGCAGAGGGGTTGGACTAAATGATCCCCTGCCATTCTGTGGTTCTGTGATATGGCTTCATATGGTTTCCTTTGACTCTTCTGTGTGTACAGTTTCTCCTGTTTCAACCTTCTAAAGCTAAAATAGCAATATTTTGTATTTAATACATTTTGTTATGTGATTAGAGATTGTAATTTTACTGGCTTTGACTGAAGAGCTAAGCATGAGTGAGATGATGATTGGGTTGCTTAGACAGAGTCATGACTATATACCCTGCTACATCCGTGGTGGTCATTAGTTGTAAAATAATGAGAGTAAACCTTGTACTACACAGAAGTAGGTGTCTGTTATTGCAATACCATGTTTTAAATGCATTATGAATTGCTGCCTGGGTTGACACAAACGTTGGAGGAGAGTTTGGATAGCTAACTGAATTCCGGTTTTTTACAGTGCATCAAAAGCAGGGGAAGTCCACATCTGGGCTCACAATTCAAACAGAACCATGGCAGTTGTTTCATCTATGATTTGGAGGAAAAAAGAAGAAAAGGAAAAAAAAAAAAGACCTGGAGAACTTCATTCATGGGTTGCAGTGTGGGATTCAACAGCAGAATATGGCGTGCTGTGCAACCACAGCTACACTGGCAGTGCCAACACACAAGCTGAAGTGGCCGTTTGGAGGTAAGACAGGTATTTTAATTCTAGTTAAGTATTCTGTAATTTCCTCATTAATTTAACGGGACACAGGAAAAGAGCTGCTGTGGTGATAAACCATATCTGTACACACTAGTGTGCACCTAATTAAAACGGTAGTGAAGTGCTGGGGCCTGGGCTGTGGGACCTCAGTTGGAGTTGACCTATGGATGAGTCACAACCCAGCAACATGTTTTGTTCCCCAAGTGGTTTCAGGCCCCAGAGGCAGAACCTGGCCCTCCTGTGTGAGGCCCCAACTACCCCCAAGTGATCATGGTTGGGGTGGTGGGCGAGGCCAGAGAGATACCAACCAGGAATCGATCAAGTTGAAGTAAGTTCCTGTTGGGCCAGTTGGAGGAGTCCTGTTGTTGGGGGCAGGTTGCTGAGCTCTCTCTGCGGTGTGTTTCCCCCTTGGCTGATTTGAGATGGAGAAAGGCAAAAAGATGAAGAATAAAAGATGAAGTTCTGCTGAGGGGATGTTGCTGAGTTTGTTATTGGCCTGAGGAAGAAGAGAGCTAGCAGCACAGGTAGCCAGCTACATAGGCGATATCCATTTAGGAAAGCTAAAGCCCAGATAGAAATGAAATCTGGCCAGGGACATCAAGGCTAACAAGAAAAACTTCTACAGGTATGTCAGTGGTAAAAGGAAAGGCTGGGAAAGATGTGGACTCTCTTTGGAAGTAAACAGGAGGCCTGGTCACGAGGGATAAGAAGAAGGCTGAGGTACTCAATGACTTCTTTTGCCTCAGTCTTCACTGGCAAGGGCTCTAGGCACACCGCTCAGGTTGCAAAAGGCAAAGGCAGGGGCTGGGAGAAGGAAGATCCGCCCACTGTAAGTGAAGATCAGGTTAGAGACCATCTGAAGGACCTGAAGGCGCACAAGTCCATAGGACCTGACGAGATCCATCTGAGTGCCCCGAGGGATCTGGTGTATAAAGTTGCTAAGCTGTTTTCCATCATATTTGAAAATTCATGGCAGTCTGGTGAAGTGCCCACTGTCTGGAAAAGGGGAAACATCACCCCCATTTTCAAAAAGGGAAAAAAGGAAGACCAGGGAAACTGCAGGCCAGTCGGTCTCACCTCTGTGCCCAGCAGTATCATGGAGCAGATCCTCCTGAAAGCTCTGCTAAGGCACGTAGAAAATGAGGATGTGATTGGTGGCAACCAACATGGCTTCACCAAGGGCAAATCTTGCCTGACAAATTTGGTGGCCTTTTACGATGGAATAATGGCATCGGTGGATAAGGGAAGGGCAACTGATGTCATCTACCTGGACACGTGTGAAGTGTTTGAACTGTCCCCCATGACATCCTAGTCTCTAAATTGGAAAGACGTGGATTTGATGGATGGACCACTCAGTAGATAAGGAATTACCTGGATTGTTGCACTCAGAGAGTTGCGGTCAACAGGTTGATGTCCAAGTGGAGACCAGTGATGAGTGGTGCTCCTCTGGAATCGATACTGGGACCAGTGCTGTTTAACATCTTTGTTGGTGACATGGACAGTGGCATTGAGTGCACCCTCAGCAAGTTTGCAGATGACACCAAGCTGTGTGGTGTGGTCGACAAGCTGGAGGGAAGGGATGCCATCCAGAGGCACCTTGACAGGCTTGAGAGGTGGGCCCATGCCCACCTCATGGAGTTCAACAAGACCAAGTGCAAGGTCCTGCACCTGGGTCGGGGCAACCCCAAGCACAAATACAGGCCAGGCAATGAGTGGATTGAGAGCAGCTCTGCAAAGAAAAACCTGGGGGTGCTGGTGGATGAAAAGCACAACATGAGCCACCAATGTGTGAGTGCAGCCCAGAAAGCCAATTGTGTCCTGGGCTGTATCAAAAGACATGTGACCAGAAGGTTGAGGGAGGTGATTCTCCTCCTCTACTCCTTTCATGACACCTCACCTGGAGTACTGTGTCCAGCTCTGGAGTCCCTGATACAAGAGGGACATAGACCTGTTGGGGCAGTTCCAGAGGTGGGCCATGAAGATGATCAGGCTGGACCACCTCTCCTGTGAGGACAGGCTGAGTGAGTTGGGGTTATTAAGCCTGTAGAAGAGAAGGCTCCAGGGAGACCTTATTGCAGCCTTACAGTATTTGAAGGGGCCTACAAGAAAGCTAGGGAAGGACATTTTTTCAAGGGACTTCTCTGACAGGATAAGGGGAAACTAAAGGAGGGTAGATTCAGACTAGATAGAAGGAAGAAGTTCTTCGCTGTGAGAGTGGTGAGACACGGGAACAAGTTGCCTAGAGAGTTGCTAGATGCCCTATCCCTGGAAACATTCAAGGTCAGTTTGGATGAGGCTCTGAGCAACCTGATCTAGTTGAAGATGAACCCTATGAGCAACTCCAAACTCTTCCAGCTGTGCCCTTAGTTTTTGCTGTGCTGCAACAAAGCACAGAGGAACAAGGAAGAGCAATTAAGGACCACGACATATAACTTACTTTTATAGTGCCAAGTGCATGTTAAACCATAAACTAAAGAATTAATCAGCAAGTCCAAATAAAATTTTTCTTTTGGGGAGTATAATAGAAAACAAACTACCCTAGAAGATGCCATTATATAAGTTATGTAAATGCCAGCTTATGGTTTTTGGAGTGATATTATGTGCCTTTAGGAAGATCAAGTTTCAATCAGGTAAGATTTATGAAAATGGAATCTAAACCTACTGACTTCCCATTGCTTGGAGAAGGCTACATCTTATAATTTTTTTTTAAAGACAATATTCTATCCAACACTATAGTTACTTGACCAGGCACTAACAATTTCCATGCTGAGAACTACAGAGGTGCTACTGTTGATAAACCTGTGTTGTACAGCACTGGAATTGAGGGTCCATGTTGTTTTAGACCGTACTAGAGGCATTCAGAGATCAAAACCATACATCCCCTCCATATTGTTTGAGAAAGTTAAAACCTAAGTCTTCGTGACTATTGCATTTGTATTTGGAAGCTGCTCTTGCTGCCCTGACCAGGAGGGACCAGTGTTGCCCACTCACAGGAAAATGAGCTGCTGAGGATGGGTGTCCTTTAGACTGCAACAATGCAGGGACATCTTTTTAACCTTTTTGCATGTTTAGACATTGTGTATACATTACATAACAAATCAAATAATTTGTTGCTGTATTTTTGGTTACCATTTGAAGTCCAACTTAAAAGTATTAATCCCCCAAACTTTGATTTATTACTAAAACAAATTGCTAAATTCTCTAGAATGGCCAAATGGTTCTCTTCCTGAAGAGGCAGATACAGAGCTCAATACAAAGTACTGTGAGATAAATATATTTATGCACATTTATGGGTATATTTTTATTCTCCTTTATGTTCTAGAAAACACAAGTAAAAAACCCACCCTTTTACAACAGCTTTTACTTTTAACCATTTTACTGTTGCCCTTTGGGCAAGTATTCAGAATAGCCAGCGTGGATGTTTTTGACCATAACTTTGTTCATGTTGAAGAATTAACATATTAAAATTAGTGATGGTGTTGAGAATTTTTGAAATAAACTTTGTTATGTGTGAAAGGAAGACCTAGAAGTGTCATAGAGCTCAGTAAGGATGTCTATAATTAGCACTTTACCTTTCAGTAAAGAGACATACATGCAAATCTCCAAGATACAACATTGGGTAAAGCTACTGGAAGAAGAGCAGGACTATGAAGTGACACCCCAGTTCTAAGTGCCAATTTCATGCCCTCTCACAGAACTATTTATTACCTTCTCGGAAATTAGGAGATCCCAGCTCCTGCTGAACTCAAAACCCGGCAGAAAGTGTAAGCCAGAAAACTCTTGCTCTTATTTCCTCTGATACTTGCCCCTGTGGCTGATCCACTCCTGGGGGTGTGCAAACAGGGACTGCTGGCAGCTCTGTTCACTGGCACCTTGTTGAGAAAAGTCAAACAAACTGAAACAGAATCAAAGCATCTCTCTGGAGCCAATTATTGACATTAACTCTGTTTTTCAGCAGACAAGAAAATAGTGTTTTGTAGATGTTTCCTCTGAGTCCTGTTACAAAAGAACAAACAGGGTTTTGCTGCTTCAAAGTGCCCTTGTGCTGCCTCCACTCCTTCTTAAATGAACACAGATTTCCACACAGATGGGACAGACCATCATTAGCACTTATATGGAAAACTCATCTGAAACCTCTATCAACTTTGTCCTCATTAGAGTCAAATTTTATAACTTGCAAGTAAAGCGGCTTGGTTTCTGCCACCTTTTCTCCTAGTTCAGTTGAATTCAAAACTTGTAAGTAAATAAGTTTCTTCATTCTGTTCAGGGTCTTGAGAAAAACCTAGAAAATAAAGTCCTTTTGTTCATCCAGCAAAACCAACCTAAGCCCTGTAAACTTTGGATGCTGGACTTATGTTCAAGAATTTAGGATTATATGACATGTCATTGGTTCTGTAGATATTTAACCACTCAAAATCTTCACTCCTTTCTAGCAAGCATTGGACATTCACATGTGAATACAAAAATTCTGCTTTTTCCAGATTCATCATACAAATAGAGCTACTTTTTTGATACTATCTTTCATTGAATAAAGTCTTCACAGGTGTAAAAAAAAAAAATCACTAGATATTCTCATCCACAGAAGGTATGTTTTTAAGCTCTTAACCATTTTTTTCTAGTGTGGCACATATAAAAACATTTTTTAAGACATTTATACTTAATTTTAGGAGGCATTGGATTGCTTCAGCTGAATGCTAAAACAAGCTAACAGGCTACATGTTGAGGAGATACTTGCTAATGATTTTGAAAAAAAAAAAAAGAATTAAATGAAACATCTGAATTGCTTGCAGTTTCTGAGATCATCTAAGCCATTGCAGCTCTTCAAATATATTTATTATACTCTCGTATCCAAGTTTCTAAAGAATCCATAGAAGAAATTTCAGAAACAGGTAGATTAGCAACATATTCAACATGTTTTTTGTATGCCTTTGATGATTATGTACACGAGTCTTCCTGGAGTTATTGGCAAGAACACTTCCAAATATTACCTGCATTTGTACACATCTACCAAAAGTATTAAAAAACTATTTTAAGTTCAGTTGTACTCTACTCTATATGAAGTGCTCTCCACTCAGAGATAGGCTTAGAATAGCAACCGGTGGAGGCTTCAAAGGATCACAGTCTGCCAGCTTGCAAGTAGACATGTTCAAGGCCAGCCTTGATGGGGCGGGCTCTGCACAACCTGATCCAGTTAGAGATGTCCCTGCCGGCTGCAGGGCGGCTGGACTAGAGGACTTTGGAAGGTCCCTTCCAACCCAAACCATTCTATGATTCTCTGACGATTCTATGATCTAGTCACTCAGTTTGCTTTAGAGATTTCCAGCTGTAGGTGAGAGAAGTCTCTTCTAAATAAAAACTGAGGATGACTGTCCCATAAAGACATAATTGAGTCTGACACTCATAGCATGTGACACAGATTTGGTAAAAAAAACCCAAAAAAACCAACCACTCCCAACCTCTCCTTGAAATGCACTTTATTTGGAAACACTAAACTATGTGAGTCACAAATTTATGTAACTGCTGCTGGTTTTCAGTGTTGATTTGAGAAAGAAAAATATATGATGTATTGCAGAATTCTATAAACTCACATGCATTCATATACAAAGACACATGACAAAGTTTTATTAAAATAAAAAGCTTTAATGCTTTTAAATTTAAAAGATTTAGCAGAAAATAATTGCTACAAACATGCTACAACAACATACACGTTCAAAGAGTTTTCAGTGCTTTCTTTCAAAGTTCAGCATTTTGGCAAAATAAGTTTTTCTGTATATACTTCAAGAGTTGGCTATCATAATACTGATATAAAATACTTCATGTTGACTAAGGTCAGGTGCATAAAATATAATAAGTAATAAAACATACTGTTTGTATAAACATTTAAAGTATAAATTTCATTAGATAACATGCAAATACTGCAATATTTTAAATGGCATTTAAATATAGATACTGAGATTCTTTAGAACTTTGCATCCAATATGAGATTTTGAAATGTACAAAACTATAAAAAGAACATATTTCTTCACTGAAGTCAGGTACTAGTCTAGAGCTTGATTGTCATTTTGCAAGCATTGAGCCCGATGTCCTGCAAATCTTCAACAGTCCAAGTAAAGATGTCTACTGAAATAGGCTCAACCTTAGTTAGTTTTCTTCATAATAAAATATGAAAGCATATTTACATGAGAATAACCTTCTACATTTTTGGTAGTGTAATTAAGTAGCAGCAATTTGTTTTCTTCCATAATTGATGTTTAAAATAGGTGCATGCTTTTCATTGTCACTGGTACACATATGAATAATACAAAATTAACATTCTTCAATAAACACAAATGACTTTTTGTTCATTGCTGGAAAAACCAAACCCTACAAGTTCCCTTCTCACAAAAACAATAAATCCATCATGTCAGAACGCTCCAGAATATTTTTCTGTTTCCAAGATCGATGGAAAACAATCTAATTGTGCTTAAACAGTCACATGACTAGTAATGAATAGAAGAATCTTTTCACATTATTCCAGATACTTTTAGTTCTTCATTGAAAAGTATTAGTTCATCAAATCTACAGTTTTTGTCTTCTGGTTCAGTGATCACCAATTCTGAATGTCCTTCACAATATAAACCACCACAACACATTATATATAATATATTAATGCTGACAAGGTGAAGAGGCTTATGAACAGGGAGTGCAGAACGGGCACCACTTTAACAGAAGGAGAAGAAATGCTAAATGAAACTTGTACTTGAGATGCAATTAGAGCTGAGAGTGGCACGTGTGATGCTAACGTTGGACTGTCTGAATTTATCAGCGACTCTATCTTTTCTGCTTCTTTATTGCAAGCTTCAATCTAAGGAAAAAAAAAAAGTTATTATTTCCCTTCTTGCCATGTAAAACACCAATGCAAAAATGTTGCTAGATAGCAAAATTCTGGAAAGAAAATCAGAGTTATTCCTATGAGCATGTAAGATTTATATAATTTAGGGGAGTGTTTCTTAGAAACCATACTGGAGCTCTTATCATAGACTTTGAACTATGAAAACTACTGTGGAAGCCCCGAGGGAGGAAAGCAAAAAGGGGAGAAGGAAGCTACATACAAGTTGTTGTGGGTGATGTAGTAGTTTGAATGTTAATGCAAAAAAGCTCACAGAGAATTGCAACTAAAGTACCTCTAAAACTGAGGCCTGCCTTCCTGATTGATCAAGGTACTGCCTTGAAGTCTGCAACTGGAAAAATCAGGATTTACTACTTACTGGGCTTTTTATTCCAAATCAGGGAGCACTGATTTCCTTTACAGGAAGGGAGGAGAAGAACGGCAGTAAGAGCAAAACCTGAGAAAACCCAGGTTTCCATTCCCCCACTGACACAATGAGAATTATGAAATGATGTTAGAAAAAACCATTTTTTCACCTTAGCTTCTATTGCAACTCAGGAATCAATTTAGTACTATGTCTCTTAAACAGCTTTGGAAGCTGTCTCTGGTGAAGTTTTAACTTGAGAAATTGAGTATCTGGGGACCCAAAGCTTTGAAAGTTGAGGAACTTCTAGCTCAGCAATGGGTGTCACAGTGAGACGAGCAGCTCCTCCCTGGTTCTTCTGGTGAAAAAACGGTTCAGGTGGTCTCTGTTTTCAGAGAGTCCTCCTCCCTCCAGGCATCTGACAACACCTGCTGCAGATGGAGTGAGAGCTGACCAGACTGGCAAGGCTTGAGACCCTGTTTCCTAAGTTCTGGTAACATTTTGAGCTATTTCTGCTAATGGAGACCTAAGCTGCAGCCAAATTGGCCATAACAGGGTTGCTCCAGTAGCCCAGACAAGCAAAATACACACAATACAATCTGCCTGAGAAAAAGCTACCTTGTTAGATACTGCAGCTTGCAAACTTTATGACTGATTCTATCCCCTCATGCTATACCAGAACTTTAGTCCACCCCAGAAGCAATACTGAGCACACAAAATTATTTCCTTTTTAGGCTGTAACAGCATTTTGAGATCTCTCAAGACATTTTATCATAAGGTGGAAAAGAGTATCAAAACTAGGATGGTCTCAGAATAGTATCAACAGATCCTCTTTGGTATGAACTACTGCTTAATATCAAGATGTGCACAATGTATTAATACTATATCCATAATATATAAAGTGCTTCAGCCTAATATCACATAATATTTCAATCTACTTTTAACACTGACACTGGAGACAAACAAGTACCATTTCATATGCAAGTGTGCATTTAATATACAATTAATATTAAGAGGTCATTCAGTAATGCATTTATTTTAATCAGTTTGTATTTTCTGCTATTTTAACCATAGAAAGTTGAGTGTTCTGCATTAATTTTGAAACAAGAATCATACTACTCTCTTAGGCCTTCCTGCCTCTCCCCTCTCTACTTACCCAGAAGCTTCTTACCAGAAAAGCAGTATTCTCAAGACCCTTTTTACCATCCAGCTATTCATATTTGAGCGGCTAGAGAA
The DNA here is from genome assembly GCA_013401335.1 of Brachypteracias leptosomus. Classification (NCBI taxonomy): domain Eukaryota; kingdom Metazoa; phylum Chordata; class Aves; order Coraciiformes; family Brachypteraciidae; genus Brachypteracias; species Brachypteracias leptosomus. The sequence continues at coordinate 324,764 of VYZX01033436.1, forward strand.
ATCCCCATGTATTCAGTGCACAGGAAAATGCACAATTTAAAAATTGTGATATTGAAAATAGTAGTGTGCATATATAAAATTAAGTAAATCCATGCTGAGTAAACAAAATAATAACATAGTCTACCTGCAATGGTTTGGGGTTCTGATCCACAGGAATGATGAGAATCACTATTTCAGATTCTATGCTTAAGTATCCAAAGACATCACACTGGGGCACTGAGACATGCAAGCGAATTTTTTCAAGTATGTCAAGTACTGTTATAGGCTTCTTATTTGTTACCTGGAAGAAAACAAAGAACTTCGTGCATGTTGTGATATTATGCAAAATAACACTTCACCTTTTCAGTTTTAATAACTTGATGTCATACCAGGAAATTTGATGTACCTCATGTAATGTAAATATTTATCTGTTACAGTGACTTGTGCTCCCATGCTAGGAAACAAGAGGCAGAGTAGCTGTATCAGCTGGCACTCCTTTACCATCACAGAACCCGTTCCAAGAGCCATGGCTTTGTGAAGACAGATAGATGTTTGTACGTATGGGAAACATGACATTTCAAGCTCACTATGCAACTACCAGGTATATATCTTTTTCTCTTAAAATTCTTCTCTCTGTTTTCTGACAAACAATAATTTGCGTGTAGATACTTAATCCATTTAAAGACTGCCACATCTTAAAGGGTTTTGACCTTCTTTCCAGGTCACTTCGGGATGTGTTGAACAGTATTAGACACCAACACAACACTTCTGGCCATTCTGTTGTGTGGTTTTGTAGCTTTAACTGAAAGAAATCCATCCTTCTTATCCTACTGTAGCTTCCTTTCTTTTAACACCACTAGTACAGGCCCTTAACAAATGGAAACTCAGGGAATACGAGTAGACTACCTGAATCAAATTTGCAAGGTGTCACACAGCACTTCTTTTAAGATCTCCAAGGGATTTCCTTGTCATAGCCCCATTAAAATGTGGTCTGACATGCTGACTCAGCAGCAAACCTTCTTCAAATAGTCTTAATACAGAAACACGACACCTTAAGGATGGCTGATATTATCAAATTTGGATTTTAATGTTTTAGATTAGAAATCTGGTAGATTAGATGACAATTTTAGCAGATCTCTTATGTTCTGTTTTGTTGGGTTTTGGTTTTGGTTTTTTTTGTCTGTGTAGATGCTGACTTTTGTTTTGCAGCTCTCTTTATAAAAAAGGTCAGAGGGGCAGGGGGAGGAAAAAAAGATTTATAGAACTCTTCAGTAATTGAAGCATTTTTTCTCATATGACCCACTTGTCTGAACTAGAATAGGCACACATTACTACTCCTTGCCATCTTGGGTTGGTTAAAGTGTATGCTAGCATTTCTAGCAATGATTCCTTCTATCTGAGATGTAACCATCTCCAGTACAATAGATGTATACACTATATATATGTACACTGCCAAAAGCAAGAGCTGCACACCAGTCCTACAATTTTACTGATGGAATCAGAGGAGATCAATGTTAGTAACATCTCATGTAGATGACAAAAGTATAAAATCTACACAGGTAGCATCTGGCTATTTTCTATGGTATTATTAGGAGGTGTTAGCTGGCCTGTGACTCACCCTGGAGTAACAAAGGCACGGAGCTTCTAAATCTAATCCAGGTATTAGGTTACTTAGTAGGTGAGAGTAGTTATCACCAACTACTTCAGTAACTACTTGAGTAAGTCCAATAAATTTCTTTAAATAGAAAGCCTTAACTAAAACTACAAATTCTTTTTCACAGTCACATGTTGTAATGTATGAACTGAGAAACTGCACTGGTCATCGTGTCTCTGGTACCACTATAGATCACAACGGGAAGACATTCCAGGATCACAGAATCACAGAATGTCAGGGATTGGAAGGGACCTTGAAAGATCATCTAGTCCAATCCCCCCGCCGGACCAGGATCACCTAGACCAGGTTGCACAGGAACACGTCCAGGTGGGCTTTAAATGGCTCCAGAGAAGGAGACTCCACAACCTCCCTGGGCAGCCTGTTCCAGTGTCTGTCACCCTCACCGTGAAGAAGTTTCTTCTCATATTTATGTGGAACCTCCTCTGTTCCAGCTTACGCCTGTTGCCCCTTGTCCTATCATTGGATGTCACTGAGAAGAGCCTGGCTCCATCCTCCTGACACTCTCCCTTTATATATTTATAGACATTAATAAGGTCACCCCTCAGTCTCCTTTTTTCCAAGCTAAAGGATGCAGTTAAGACACTGTTGCTTAGCAAAACTGGTCAATGCACACACACAGAGACAACACGCACAAACACAAATCTCTGAGAGGAGAGCAGTAGAACATCAATCAGCAGCACACACTTGGCTGCAACAGCTAGAACAGAGCCAGAAATCATCACCTGACTTTATTTACTCCCCATTCTCGCTCCTCAGGCAACACTGAGGAACTGCTCAGAGTCCAGCCATGTTCAGCTTGTGGAATCTCCACTCCTGGAAGTTTTAAAACCTGATCTAACTGGAGTTAACCTTGCTTTGAGCAGGGGGTTGCACTAGACAATCTCCAGGAGTCATGTTCAAGGTAGATTTTTCTGTGTTTTTACAGTAATAGCTAATTGTATACATATAAACAGGTTAATGTAATTCTATACTCTTTTGGTGAAACTGTCTTCTTGATATTTAAAAAAATAAAAATCATATGCAAATGCAAACACAAATTGTTTTGCTTCCACAGGCATGGTCGTCATAGTGCTCTATTTTGTGATGCCATGCTGAAAATCAAGCATTCTGCTCTGTTCCATACACTCAAGCATAAAAGCAGGGGTCAAAAAAGTGCAATCCTTGTATACAACACATGGGGAGTCTGGGCCTAGTACAGAGTTCAGCAATAGACAATCAACATTACAAGATCCAACTTACACTGAAAGGTTTCAAAGAGCTGCAGTGAAGGATGCTGGTGTCTAACTTATGGAGATGCTAAATTAAAACCCAACACTGTAGCTGAGGAGCAACAGAAATCAGTGACAACTATCTAGATAACCCAATCCAATTTAAACATCAGACAATGTCAGAACTAGGTTACCTACATTAGAAAACAATGAGCTAGCAGAATAATCTTAACCATAAATAACAAATATACACTGTATTAATACCATGAAATAGGTGCAGTTCTCATATCATTTGTCTTTACTATTACAAGTAATTTAAACAGCAAACCTGAATGTGCCTTTTTGTAATTCTGTGATTTTTTACTGTAATTCTGTTTTGCTTTGCATTGTAATTCAACTTTTCTATACCTGATATTAAGAAATAAGGGAAAGTAGAAACAGTATAAAGAAAAAAAACCCCAATCACACACTAACTACTGGAAAAGAATTTGTTTTATAATGTGTTAACTTTTCAGGAGAGAGTGTACAGTAACTTTACTCTTCCATGTACCATTTAACATAAAGCATGATTAAACTGTTTACCCTTGCAAAAGTATCCAGCTTGTCTTTGTCATATAAGATTCTCAGCATTCCGGCACATAGTGGACAGCAGGCACCTATGTGAATCAAAAGAAAATATCTCAGCAATAAAAACAAAGAGTCTTTTCACTTTCTTGTAAGCAGAGGTCAAAAGTTGAATATTAACTGATAATGAAAATAGCAAAGCTACCAAAGCAAAGTAAATGTTTCAATTTGATGGCAGAATTGCATAATTTCTAGGATTTTTTAATGAAAACGTGTAATGCAAAAGCAGTCACCTTTCAACACACAATTACTGCTATCAACATGAAGTGAGAAGATGAATTTTCATTTGTTTCAAGATGATACATTATTGTAAGCTAAAAAGCACAGGCACTTTGTGTACCATGAGCCAAGGTTTTGTCTGGCTGCACGCACGTGCAACTACAGAAACAATGGATTTCAGGAGCTGAAATAGCTAGGACATGACAGAAGCAATTCTGCACACTGCAAACATTAATTTATGCAGTTATACCATGTTGGAGCTTAAAATCTTTATATAACAACAAGCGAGAAAGCACCTGTCTGACAGATTCATGTTGCAGAAGTAGAACATGACATATTTCTCCTACTATTTTTCCCCCACCATCTCAGAAACCAAAGGGCTAATATTTCAACTTTCTATCCATGACTGCATATTTAGTTCACCCCCCCAGCCTATCATATATAATTCACGAGTGACTTTTGCAATATTAAATGTAACACCAAAGCACAAAGACCCTTTTTCAAACCCATGAATGAGAAAAATGCATAAACCTGTTTCTTTTTAAAACCTGAGCTTTCCTTGCTCTGTGTGTTACATATGATCAGTTACTGTTTCATAAAGGAAGTACTTGTGAAAACAATAAAAAATGGTTCAAAACAGGGCAACTGCAAAACTGTTCCTACTGTATTCCTCTATCATAGTACATAAATACATATGGTATCTTACTCTGTCTTCTAATTAAATATCATCTTTGTTCTTCTGGGAACTCTACTCTGATGACAGCTTGGTGGTTCCAGTGTGGTATCTGTGCTGCCACTTCCGAAAAACTACTCATCCAATTCCTGGTGACGTTCTACTCTGGACACCACAGACCTCATTTGTTTCTCCCAAATCAGTCCTATGGGGACAGCTTCAAGTTTCTAAAGAACTGAAGAAGTGTGAGTCCTAAAGCCAAGGCCTTTCCACTTCAGGAGTCCTGATACTGGCTTGTTCTAGCCCTAAGTAAAGACCTCTACTTCATCCTTTCTCTTAGATTTCTCAAAGATGTTATGGAATTTAATATTCTAAAGCGTAAGCTTTGTTCCAAATATACACCTATTCATACAGGTAGCCTGGAGACTCCCTCCTATCTGCAGTGAATTAACGATGAATTAACATACCTGGTGCAATAATTGGTTTGCAGCCAGCAGCAGAAAGCTGGGGACACTTAACAAAGGCACATTCTATATGAAAACTGTAGTCTGAGAGGACACCCACAGCCTGACAGTGCCCGTAGTAGTCAACAGCCACTCGGTCAGAGTAGGCAGCACAGACACTGCTGTAGGTTTCTCCATTATGTCCACACACGGGTTCCACTGATTTGCAAAATGGCTGAAACACACAGAAATGTTTCAAAGGTTTATTCATGCTATAGAAAGTTCAGGATAGTTTTTACATTAGAAAAATCAAAGTTAATGGGAATTCACTGCTAATATTATCAAACATTCAAAAAAGCAGGAAATCTAGAGTAAATAATCTGCCAGTTTATGAATGGGGTAATAAATGCAAAGAATAAGTACTTACAAGAAGGTGACAGAAAAATGTAAGTTGGAAACTGAGAAATGTACAATAAGACATATTTTGGGAAACAACAATTTTTGTTCTGTGCTAATGCACAGATTAAATAAAATGACCATATCATTTAATTTACTTATTAAATTAAAGATTCTTTTTTATTTAATAAATATCACCTTTATTAACAAAACCAATTTATTAAATAAAATGCTTGCTACTGTAATTATCTGAATGACGTTCATCTCAGTGTGGTTTTGTGTTCTTAAAATTTAGTGTGTGCATGCATAGTGCTAACACTTGAGAAACTAAAGGTATACATCTACTTCAAAAGAATAAAATCCATTTGTAAACACCTCTGTCAAATATATGTTTAATGTTGAATCTTTTGTATCTATAAAAGTGCATTTATTGTGTACATTTTCTCTCAGAAAAACATATCTAGTGTGTCATTTGATTCAAACACATGTAAAAATCAAAGAAAATTGTAATATAGTTTCTTCCTATCCCATCTGTGCACATATTAGTTCAACACATTCAAGAGGTCAAATGCCAGTAAACTTAAGCTTCTGAACTTGGATGGAAGCAAGTGGAATTGTTGATTCTTTGCAAACAAGGTATGATTAATACTTTTGTCCAATGTCTTGTGAAATGAGACAACTTATTCCATAATTTCTTGCTAAGGTCTAAATAGTTTATCAAACTAACTAATATTTGAAGTAATTCACCATAGCTATATGATCACTGCATATCCTCTAAAATAGCAAGACAATTACAGTTTCCATGTTACACACCTAAGCTAACAACAAAACAGATAGAGGACAAGTAAATGTGAGCATCCCAAATAGTTTCCTATCTTGCAGTCACTTTCCCTATAAAAGCAAGAGTGAAAACTTAGAGCTACAGTGTCAAAAACTTTGTGAACATGGATACATCTAGACATAAAACTGCTGGAGAAAAAACAGCCACGCAATATTCCTTTGATTCTTACTGCTCAAGGGCTGAACATTCTCTGAGTATCTCATGAGATATCTGATGTGCAATGAGAAGAATTATCTGTACTTAACGAGGTTGCTGGAAAAGGGCAAGAAACAGAAGGTATAAAGACAGAAAGGCAGAAACTAAAAGTGGCTTAAAAGAGCAATAGCATTTATGATACAGAAAACCCCTGAAAAACCATTCCGTACTTTGAATATCCATCAGTTTGGCCAAGAGAAGGTCTCAAATTAAGCTTCATCTGAGAAAACCCTTGTAAAGTGATAGAAACAGCTTGCCTATCTGTAACACTGCGGGAAGTGGTAGGATGGAAGAACCTAATCCTAACCCTAATCTTCTCAGGGATTTATATGAAGACTAATCCAATCCAGCCTTAGCTAAACAAAATATTACAGACTGCCTAGTCTCCCACTAAACTTAGGTGTAAATAGATCCCGAACAATTAACTTGGTAAACCTGAGGCATGATCGCACAAAACCCTGAAGACTTTCTATAACTGGGCATTAATTTTTATTTAAACCAAGTTCAAATTGGTAAAAACTAGCATCTAACTAACCAAGGAACTACACTAATTACTGCAAACATACCTCAGTGCAAGCTCTAACAGTGAAAAATAATGGCAGACTTCATATAAATATCAGAGTATTATTCCCAAGAAAGCATAAGTAAAGCTTTTGATTGCTTTTGAGACAACTGCTAACAAATGCAGAGAAACACTTGACAAAATTCTGAATATAATTTTGTGAGACTATTTTTATACTAGTTAAAATTACATTTTTAAAGGATTACTTTCAATGGAAACATCTTGTAAGCTATAAACCCCAGAATATTTCAAAGTTCAACATGAAAGAACAAAGAATATTTGATACTTATTGCTAAAACCACTTCCTACCTGGCATGGTCCTCGGTATGCTAAACTTTTTCCTTTTTGGTACAAAGTACACAAGTTATTGTATTCCACATTGTCTGTGTCACAAACAGGATCCCGTGTCTGGTCACAATTTAACTGCCTTGGCACACATTCATGCTGGCTACATTGGAACTTTCCAAAACTAGTCAAGCAAACTTGTTTCTTTGGTATGCACCTGTATAAAGTAATAATAATTTTATATCATATCATATCATGTTTATTTGTTTGTTTTTTAAGTCTCAAAATATGCAGGGAAAATATTTTCAGTGAAATCTTCTCCAGTGCTTTAGAGGTACCTATGGGTTCAGCAGCGCTGCAGGTAATACAAGTGATAAAACATCCCGAGCAGCCAATTTCAGGTCTCATCACAAATCTGGAACTGGTTCACACCACGTTTAGTCAAAGTAGCTGAACACAGCTACAGTTTCCAAAAATTTTTCAATGGATTTTTCAAAGAGGCTTGGATAAACTCCTTACCTACTCCCAAGATTCATTTGTAAATGCCTAAGTAAGGAAAACTAGAGAAAACCTGAAAACAGTGAACTGCAGGAGAAAAAGATTATATAGCAGAAGTCTAGCCACACCCTTCCTTGAGAAGGTAGTGAAAACAGAACTTACAAGATTATATGGTTTCAATTACAAATATCTAATTGGACTCTAGCTTTGTAGGTCTGGTATATAACATCCAATCTTGGGGATGACTGCAAACAAATGGAAAAATCTAGTATTAACACAATCTCCTTTTTTGTCATGTCATCCCTCTCAAGCCTTCACAGATAAGTAAAGCACAATAAATAGCAGAAATTCTTTCCCCTTTATATTAAATATGTATCTTCCACAGTATTATCTGCAAAACATTTGTCATGATGCCATAATGGCTATTACAGCTACAAAACTACAGTGCTTTCTCTGCAGTTTTCTGCACCAAGGCATTTAAAGTGAAGAAAAAGGGAAAAAAAAAAAATTGCTATGATGAGTTTTCATGAAAGCACAGTATTACACAACTTCTTATGGTGGCATTCTTTCCAAACAGAAAAATGTACAAATTCAAAGGAGATTGCATAATGAATAACATTGAGAAAACTGAAGACAGAGAGGCTAAGATTATAAGCCACAGACTTTGATTTCTCTAAGGTCAGATTTTCTTTTCTCTTGACAGCAGTACAGAGGATATTTTTGTTTCAATTATGTTTGTCTATACAGTTTTGCTTTTTCTGACATTGAAAAAAATAGAGGCAGTTTTCACAAGACACTCAAGTGTTCCAAAGTGATTGTTGTTTTCTTATTTTAGAAATAAAAAGCATAGATTATTGAATGAATAAGACTGACTCAAAGGCTTTAATTTAGGTGTGGGATTTTTTTTAAACTACTAGAAGAAGGTGTGAAACAAACACATAACCATTTCAACAAAATCTGATTTTCCCACTTTCGGAAGTATACATCAATTCTCTTCTATTGCTAAAAGTGAGATCTCCATAATTAAGCAATATAGCACTGCATAAATGGAACCAAGAATTGGCAGTTATTACAGTCCACTACTAAGTATAATAAATAAAAAACAGCTCCTTCAAACAGTTATTTTTATTGGAGTATTCAAAAAGTAGAATGTTACTCCAATATACAACACATTCAAAGTACATCTGCTTAATGAGTAGATGGCATCAAAGAAAAGCTTAAAAATATATTCCGCTTTTACCTCTGATTTTTATTACAAGGGTTAGGGTTACAAGGATCCTTGGAAATACACGATCCAAATTCAAACTGGTTGTCCTGGAGCCCAACACAACGAGCTATGCATGCACTTGGATACGTGCGTCCATTCTGGCCACATACTGGTACAAACTGATCTACACAGTTACATGGTAAACCTGTAAAAACAACACACAAAACAGGAATTTGGTGCACATTTATTTTCTATGACAGAAAACATACAAGGAGTCACTAAAACATCTCTGCCTTCCAGCCAATGCAAAGATGTGCCATATCTTCAGCCAGTTCCTCCCTCCTGTAATTTAGCAATGCTGTAACACGTATGTGCCTACAAGCAGTAGGAAGGAAAGTTTGTGCCCTGCCTCCTCACTGGTTCTACTCAGTTTTCTCCATTTTCCCCCCAAACTCCTTATCTCTTGTCCCCAGTGGCATTACCCTGTCTCTTCATAGTTTTACACATTACCTGAGGTTTTATTTTTCAGTACTGAATTTCTTTTTTCCCAAAGGTATGTATTTTTACTGATGTGCAGGTTGGACATGAGAAAAATAAATAGTTAAAAGAACATTAATAAGAAATGATCAGGTATTTTCCCTTAATACTGTAGAAAGAATTTAGGAGCTATTCCTCGCTCTAAGAATATTAATGCTTACAGTTTCCATAGTTTGGAAAGTTACCTGTAAACTTGCGACGTTCATCTTCTGAGCTGTGCTCAGTTAGACACTGACGTGTAGAACATATCAAGTTTCCAGCAAAACATGAGCAGACGTTACAATCTATATTAAAGGACGTTCCATGGCCTTAAAAGAAATTAAGTAAATACCTAAAATTAACGCAAATATACCATAAAACTATATATTTGTATGTATTGCATAGATACTACGTTTTCATTATTAATTGTTCCTGTAATTTCCCTTATTCAGTTTATTTTCGTACTCAAATTTCTACCAGTTTTTAGACTTCAAGTTTTGCTTTATTCATTTAAAGAAAATAGTCTGTTCACATGTGGTTTTGATAATTACTTAAGGAGGCAAGCACTTTATCCTTTCAAAGCCTGTCAGGGTGGGTTTTTTTTGTTTTGTTCTAAGAACCATTTAAAGCTGCAAAAAGAAAAGCACTCAGAAAGCAGAAGTGGTAGAAAACTTCTCACTAACAAGCTCTATTTTGTTAAAGGTAAAGCTTCTCAAAAGATACATTATTGTCCTACATCAATTTTATCTGACTGCTAAACTATCAGCCACAGTCTCATACATAATGCCAAACTCCCCTGTAGTGCTCATTTCTTTTGTGTGCGCTTTTGGTCAAGAGGCAAAAAGCGCCAACGCTTCATTCCAGTCTTTGTCTTGCAACATCCATCACAGTTGTAATTTCAGCCTTAAGTAAGGCAATTTCTCCAATTTTCTTTCAAAGGGTTGAGATGAAGGATTAGAATTTTTGAAAAATATTACAGAAGCACAAGGAAAATCCTCAGCATTCAAGCAATTTGGAAGAAGTACTCCTAGACAATGATGGCAGAACAAGAAGGGATGGGAGGGAAAGACTCTGTAGCACAAAAAACTCAGTTTAAGCC